>JAQFXV010002201.1:0-10991 GCA_034694065.1 Camisia spinifer
TGTGATTAATTCTTGTTTCAAAATATTTATGCTGATTATAATGTTATTCTTTCATTAGATAAAACTTAAATTTTGTCTATTTTTGAATACTAATATCTGTAAATATCCCAATAAACTTCAGATAGATAAACTCGAATCAGTGCAGACATGTTATCAAATATCAATACATTTGTTTTCAGAAAAATTTTCATGATCCAAAATACTGAGAGAGATTTTAAGTGATAAATCTAATACCTATTGTGTTTAGAACAAAATTGTATTCAAGTGTACATAATCATAATGATATTCCCCTTATTTGGAAAAAATTTGCATTTAGAAATACTAATAATTACTCATTGTTAAATAAAGATACATTCAAAACGAATACAGATGCGCGAAAAAAATTTCGCTCTTATTATTTATTCTGATAAAACTTATCTTTCTCTGTCATCATCAAAAATGAGTTTGATAAAGTTGAACAACTTAGATTTGAAATGAAAATCTATCTGTAATACTCAATTAAAGTTCATTTATATAAAACTTTGACTGAGTTTATGCTTATCTGTGATAACAGAGAAAAATAAGCCCTATCAGATTGGATAATAAGTTCATTTGCAAAGATTTTTTGGCTCATCTGTACATATTTTTATGACAAGAATTTTTTCTGTTATGCAATAGAGTTGTTTAACTCATTGCCTCACAAAGTAAAAGCTAATGATAATCTTAAAACTTTTTTATAACTCTCTGAAAGCTTAATAAATGAATGTTTTTAAGTTTAAAATTTCAATTTATGTATTTTTAGTCAACTCTTTATGATTATTGAAACCTATGATGTTATGTAAAATATTGAGAAAATTTGTTTTATGCTGAATTTAATCTTTTGCAAACAGAATTATTTTAAATTGATTCCTAATTTCCATTTACATTATTATTGAAATGCAGGTCAAAATAGATTCAGAAAAAAATCAAATAAATTCAAACTCATATAAAACGAATTTATTTGAAATCCAAACGAGTAGAATAAAATCTTCCAACTCTCGGGAGGATATTATTCTCATAGTAGAGGTATATCTGAAGTTATTTTTCATTACTTTCATTGAAAGATTTCGATGTACGGAAAGGAATTACACTCTCATTTAATGTAAAAATGAATAATTATCGATTTGAGTGGGGAGAAAATTCATGCATAATCAGTAAATGATGATATCATTTTACATACCTTTTAGACTAAATTGAGAAAATTCTCGAAGAAAATAAAGTTTCAAAAATTCAAATATAAAATATTTGCTTCAGTTGCGAAGTATATCATTATCTTATAACTTGTTCACTAAGTTTGTCATATTAAAAGCTATTGAAAGCTATGAATTTATTCAGATTTTTAGAAATCATCTTCTACTTGGAATTAATAATTTTATTAGCAAATGCTAGGGTTGAAGATGAAATGGATCAGTTTTCTGAGTATAATGGCATTGATAATGGTAAGAAATGATCATTTTCATCACAATATGCTACAATTATTACCTTGAGTCAGTTGAAAAAAGTTTTATTTATGTTAGAAACTGCTTCTAATGAATTATTGTTTAGAGGAAACTAAATTATTCTAAATTATTTTAAAAATGAATTATCAGCTTATGCATTAAGAGTTTTTAAAAACTTTTCTAAATAAGTTGATGCAATAGTAAGTGAAATACAGTTTAATCGCATCCGTGTTTGCATGATTTTTCTTTGAATTGTTATTCATTGCACCTTTATTAGCAATGTCTCAATAAAAAATATTGTGTTTTAAATTTTCAATCAATATAAAAATATGCTCTTTAATAATTTGTGTGCAATTTAATGAAATCTTTGAATAATTGCCAGAAATTCTGAGTAAAATTCACACCAAAATTATTTTATTAAATTTACTATCTCATCTCCTTTTTAGTTTTTTGATTAATATTGAAAAGTTTCATTTGAAATTTCCAAATTCAATTATTTTATTTATTTCATATACTGTACGATATTTCTAGATCAGTGAGCAAGTAAAATTTTTCTCAGTCTGAATTAAAGAAAATATTTGTGAACTAATGTGATGTAAGTTAGGTTGACTTCACTGCATGCTTGGTGTGTAACAAGTTAACTTTAATGCACCGTCTAAAAAGCCGAAGACAAGCCAATCGATTTGTACTATCGACATGAATCGGCTAAAAAATCACTTTTAGTTATAAAAAGTTTAAGCTATTATTTCTTAATAATGATAATTTGAAATTTTATTCTTAGATTCAATTCTAAAATTGAAAGGAGATTTTGCTCCTGTTGATGGAGAAAAAAATATGAGCCATATGCTGACAAATATGAAGAAATACGAGGATTTAATGAGAATCACTGATGGCATGAGATTCAGAAAGCGAGAAACGAATAAAGATTTCATAGGGCTATTTCGTATGTACAAAAAGAAGTTTATCCAAAATTTTCTCAAAGTAACAAAGATTAGAAAATAAAAAATTTCGTTAATTATTTTTTGGTTTGAAAATATATGTATAAGATTATTTCTATCTAGAAGTATCAATAATTTTAAAAGCTAACAAATGTCACTTAAACATTTTGTGAAAAAAGGAAATGTTCAAGTTTAATCTTTCATTATTACTTCAATTTAACCTATTATTTTGAGTTTCAATAAATGATTATACAGTTTCTTGATTTGTGTTGTTTTTATACAATGATGATATACAGTATTTTGTTTGACGGCATGTGGAATTGCTTAACGCACGGTTTATAAAAGATTATTCTTAATCGAAAAGAGTTATCTCTTATGATTACATTTATACAGATAACTCGTTTGAATGTCAAAATACATAATCTACCATATATAAGCAAGGGGAAGGTTAGGTGGCGTTTTAGACCCTACCTTCGATGCTCAAAAACCGAACCCCTTGCCTAAGATTTCTGAAAATATTTTTTGCTTTAAATACAATCGATTTCAGTAAAAATTGAATTCCTGAATTTTTTACGAGCAAAATTTAAAATTAACACTTAGCGCTCGGGTGTCACGAGCGCGTTCAGCCCTCAAGCTTGATGAGATAGAAACGGTCGGTGCCCGCGCCATCGGCACCAAGCGCCAAACGATCTAGCGTTATCTATCACTTTTATAGGGTTTAAAATTAATGCATCGATTGATCTTACTTCATTCTACATTCTTACTTGAGTCTCAAGTTATTTAAGCTATCGCATAAGTTTTTGAATCAACAGACGGTATCTTACTATTTCAATACTCAAACCGCAACCCACTACTCACTGTAATTTACAATCGCTTGGTGACCCATAAATATCTCTCCGTGACCCACCATTTGAGAACCGCTGATATAGTTGATAAAGGCCCCCTTTCCAAATGGGTTCTATTCAGTAAAAATCAAAGTGGGCTTAAATCTTATCTTTTTTATAACGAAGATTTTTTGAAATTTTTCAGAAAAAATTTCTATAATAAATGTTGATTTGTAAATAAATTTTATTTCGTCAAAAACTCTTAAATTTTCAAATTATTTTGAATTTTAATCTAAAATTGTCCTGAAAGTTAAAGTATTTTTACAGAAATCTTGGGATGTGTTCCAATTTTTGAGCATCGAAATTAGGGTCTAAAACCATATCTTACACCGGTTGAGGCAAAAGTTCTCGCACTAAATTTTATTTTTATTAATAAATTTTGGAATAAAGCTTTAATACATGACAATTTACATCAAATTAATCAAAATACTCTCCATTCTCATTATGACACTGTTCCCATCTTCGAACAAGCTCTTGAAATATCGCGAACTTTCATTTTTTGAAAGACTATTTAAGAACATATTGACTCTACGTTTCAATTGAGGATCTGATGTTGTACTTTTGCCAACCAAATGATTTTTAACTTTGGGAAAAGTCTAAAATCACAAGGCGCTAAATCATGTGAATAAGGAGGGTGGGAAAGAACTTCAATTGAGTTTTCAGAACAAAATTCGGTAATTTGAGATGTTTTAATGAAGACGCGCGCTGTTGAATTTTAAGGCTAGTGTCACCGCTAGAAGCAATTTTCACTCATTCATAAACAAAACTAAATTCGCGCTCTCGAAAAATCGCAATATCTTTTTAATCCTTTGAGATATTTTAATAATCTTTTTTGTTATTTGAAGATTAATAATGCCTCTATAAGTTATGCTTCTCAGATTAATTTTATCTTTAGTAGAAGTAAAGTTATTTCACTTTCAAAAAATTAGTGCGAAAAGTTTTGCCTCAACTGATGTACCTCCTCCTTTATTATCTATGCTTAGTTCTTAGATTGCGACTCTGATCTCATACTGTTTTGATAGAGATTTTTCAATACACTTTCAGTACACATTCATTAAGTCCTTCACAAATTCAAGAAAAGCTAAGTTTTATAAAAATTTAAATGTGGAAATACGAACAGTCTAAGAAAATGATAACTTATAATCGGATTTTTTTTATAGCTAGCTTACTTTTTATGTAAAACCCATCTATTTTATATTCCTTCAGGATTTGAAGAATTATTTTTCAAAAGATTAATTATCTTAAATTTAAATTGACAAGAAACTTTGAAGATAAGATATTTTTGATGATGAGTTACTATAAAAAAGCTGGGAAATGTATTGAAAAGTTTACGAAAAAATGAGTCTCAGTGAAGGAAACAAAGATATGACAACCGTTCATGTTGCCCATAGCAAAAAGCAATTAATTCAAAATAACCAATTTCTAAGGTATTAGGTGTATGAAAATTTTAAGATGTTGTTAATTCCTTGAACATTTAATATTTTTGAAAAATACCTTAGTTACATAAAGTAGTTACAGTGTTATATGAGTTCAGTTATAAAAGATTATTTATTAACTATCAAAGTTTCTCCAATTACAGATTTAAGTCAAGCGTTTTCCGTTCGATTCTTTATGACTAAGCTTAAGTTTGAAACAAAATAAGGAATTGCGAAACTCTATTTGCGAATTCGTTAAAGCTTTTAATCTTCTGATTCGTGGAACACACAATGGAATCATTATTTGTCAGATTAATAAATAATGAATTCAATTAATTCCTTTTCAATTATTTTCTAAAGGTTAATATTGTGAGCAAATAAAAATAAATTGCTTTGATTCTGAAGAATGGCCATGAAAACTTCATGAATATAAATGTATTGTGAAATCTAATTCATCATTCAGCCCAAAGAGCACCTTAATGGCAAACTTATTTGCTCAGTCAAGCTCATAAATAATCAACCTGTAAATCTAAGAATGCAACAACTTGGTTTTTGTTGTTGCAAATGCTCATGTGAGTTTAGATTCATTGATAACAGAAACGTGACCTAAAAACTTCTCAGAGACTTCTCATTGTCATATAAATTTTCAATCTAATACTACGAGGGTTGAGTGTGATTTAAGCATATATAAAATGATAATCTTATTAGGGAATAGGTTAAACTCGTCCAACTTATATGAAATGGTACGAGTGATTTTGAGATTTTAATATACAAACTCATATGACGTTTGAGCATTCTCAATAAGATCATTTATTTGAGTGGCAATAAATTATGATCTTTTGAAATAGCACTATATTGGGTATTAATTAATTATAAAATTCTATTTCAAAGGATCATAATTTGAAAATGAAAATTAAAAACATTATTTGATTGACTCAATCAGTTAAAACTGGTATCCTTTGAGGACCAATAATTTACAATAAAAATTTATTATTAATTAGTTTAAAATACAATATAAAAATTGATTCATAATAATTTAAAGAATTTGTTTTATATTTTCATGAAATTTGTTATAATTTTCTATTTTTCTTATACAAATGGTATTTCGTTCCATAACATAACTTTTTTGTAAAAGATGTTATTCATTAAAAAATTACATTTAATATTAGAAACTACTAATTTCAAGTGACAGCTTGTTCTTTTGCTATATCGGGAAACATTTTGAAAAAATGATTTTGATTTATCGGCCACTAAATTGTGTATTGCTAAATATAAAGTATAGAATGAAACTTAAATCTTTCTGAAATTGGAGTCTAATTCAGACTTTTGAATAATATTTCAGTGCTTGTATTCCATTTAGAGAATGTTATTGTTCTCGCGGCTCTTTTTTGCAATTTTACCAATTTGTTTATATGTGTTTCATATGTGAAACACTAAACAATATCACAATAGTCAAAAATTGGCACAACAAAATTTATTGTGGTACTCGAAAAGTGGATCTTACTTAGACATCTCATATGATATATTTTATTATATAGGCCCAAAATCATTCGTATTATTTCATATCTTTTCATAATTGCAGTGTTCTATTCTCTCATATTGAACTACAGTTTGAAGAAAAGAAATTTCTCGTGCTTGACAAGCCTGACTGCTTACAGCTTAGGGCTGTGATGTGTCCTTTGATTTTGGATGGATTTTGTGTTTCTCTAGTGCTGGCGTTCTGTTCTTATCACCTGAACATGAAAAAGAAACTAAGATTGAATACTTCAATGAAGATTTAGGAAGGTTGTAAAGTCTACGTCAGGACAGATTTTTTTTTCTCGGAAACTATAATGAATAGCGACATGGTGCTTATATCAAATTAATCCTTGTTATCTCCTCTTTAAATCCCAGCCTTGAAATTTTTCAAAAATCTCTTTGTTTTCGAAAGATAGCTCAAAGAGTTAACCATAGTTTTAAGACCCCAACTAAAATGAATGAAATAGAACAAAGAGCTGCAATAAAATTTTGTGATTTATTGGGTAAATCAGGGCCAGAAACACTGGATTGCTTACAAAGATGATGCCTACAGTCTGTCAAGAGTTTATGAGTGGCATAAAAGATTTGGTGATGGGCGATAATCACTTGAAGATGACCCAAAGCCTCAAAAAGACAGGATCGCCCATACATCAAATATTGTTGCTGAAACATTCAAGGAATTAAACATCGAAACTCTAGTACATCTACCCTATAGTCCCGACTTGGCCCCGTGTGACTTCTGGCTATTCCCAGAACTCAAAAATGATATAAGGGGCACAAAATTTACCACAAGAAAGGAAGTTATGACAGCCGTGATAGGGTACCTCAACATGGTCTCAAAGAATGGTCTCGATTCGGTATTTTGGAAGTGGACAGAAAGATGGGACAAATGTATTAAATTAAGGGGGGGTTACTTTGAAAAATAAAATGTTGATTTGGATGATTAGAGTTACGGTTAATTAAATATGATTTTTGTCCTGACGTAGACTTTACAGCCCTCGTATTATGATATAAATTCTTTTAAGAATAAACTGAACTATGACTTACCAAAATTTCTCATGAAATAAATTGGAAATATAAATATAGGGCACACATTCCTTTGTTAAATTATCGATAATATTCAAACAGAAACTTTGTTTAAAGTCTTAATTAGATCTCTAAAACTTCTAGCATTGGAAACAATTAATGATAAAAGTAAAATCTTTTTAAAATAATGGTTTTGAAGGCTTCTTAAAAACATAAATTTTGTGATTTCAGCATCTTTATGTTTGCCTTTAATATCAAGTTTTTTGTAATTTATTTTATTATAATTTTTCAAAGTGTTCATTCTTATGCACTTAACGTCAACTTCAGAGTAATTCCTCATTAAAGGGGATATTTTTTCAAGTTCTTGTTAGATTCATTAAAATTTGAGAAAAAAAATTCATCTGTTTGAAATATAAGCTGATTAAAGGATTCTGAAAAAATTATTTGTTCAGATATTTATACTATTTGTAGTTCAATACTCATATTATCATTATTAGAAAATTAATTGAATTTTGTTTTTGTAGTGAACTCTACAAGTCTAATTAGTAATTTAAGCAAAGGAATTGGAAAACGATTAATCTGTAATAAACAACCAATTGAATTATTCTTTTAGAACATAACTTCAAAGGAGCGGAAAAATTGTCAGCTTCAGGCATTCAGTCAAGAATGACAATTGTTTTATTAATATAGATGAAAATTCAATATGCTCAATATAGAATGCTCTTTAGACAACTAGTATTTCAATTCGGTTAACAAAAAGTAAGCCTAAAGAATAACGATCTTCTCATCTTCAAAATATTATTCTTAAAATGAATTATTCAAATCAACATCACTAAATGCATTAATAAAATAAAAACTTTGTTAATCCACTTGAATCGAAATAATAGATGCATACAAAAAATAATTCAAAAGCAACATTTTAACGATATTTATCATAAGAGCCTTAAAGGATAAAATATTTTTGGGTGCAATATATAACTTATATTAAAATATTATTACCTAATCTTAAGTAAAACTCAAATATGGTATCAATGAGCTGACATTGCCAAGCCAAATATTACAAGGGTTTGGATAAAAAAATTCTCAAAATTTAGAAGGACGTTTAAGCACACCGGATTTGTTATTATATTTTGTGATCAAATATTTTTCATAAAATTTAGTGAAGTGGAAACAGGCACTGCATTTTCGATTTCAGCAAAATCTAGGTAATACAGAAAACCCTAGACCCTGCCATTTAGAAAGTCTAAACTAAATTACGAATAATTGAGTGAAAGAGAAATAAAGTTGAAGCCTTAACGCTGGTCACCTAATAATGAAAAATGTTATTTTTTTAGTTTATGTTTTGTATCAAAATAAACTCTGAAACTCATACAATACTGGCCGTTCAAATAAACGGAAAAATTAATAATTATTATATGTGTTAAGTCAAGCAATTTAAATATTTGCTTATTTTTGATACCATGGCCTCATAGTATTTACATACTAATATTCAAAATTTGTGGGTTTGTTTGTCCGGCTATAGACTCGGCTCCTGGACAGACATGAGACGGGTATCATTAGAACCAGTATGACCTGAAGGGTGGTCACTGCTAAGTCATTTCCATAAATTACATCAAAAATTTCCAAGACGTAATTTATGGATAGACCTAAATTTTAACGGGCTTTATTTTTTTGCTCGAGTAAGCGAGCAATTCTCTTTCTAGTAATTTTACTATTAGTCTTAAAATTAATTTTTACTAAAAAATTCTACTAATAACTCCGAAACCTTACAATATTTATTAAAGTTTGCAAAGTTTTATCTTTTAGCTTATCATATGCGTAATGAATCAAAGATGAAAAAACATTCCTGATCTAATGATTATTAATATTGGAAAAATATACACGAAAAGCAAACTTTTTTACACTTTCCTGTTTTTCTTGATCATTATTCTATAAAGCATTGCTATCCCTTTAGTTTAGATGAATATATTCCTGAGTATTGGCATTAGCATTTACAAGAAAGTAAAGTAAAGATATTTCGCTTGAAGTTTTGAAAAATTTTATTCAAGTAATTTTGCATAAAATAAATTCGATGATTAACATCTAATAAAATATTAAATTCAATACAATTATTATATTTACAATAAATATTCAAATAAGTCATGAGAGCACTTCAATTTTTCATCAAATCTAACTATGATAAAAATGAATAAATATTGATCCTTATTGCAAAAGAACATAATGTAAATATTCATTCAATACATATTTCTATTTTGTTTTTCTACAATATACTGTATCGAGAAAAATTCTGAAGTGCGATACATTAAGTTATATTTCGATCAATATGTTGAGGATCGTATATTAAATTTTAAATTTACATTATAATATGATAGTTTTAAATTAAGATTATAGTGCTGTATGTTATTTTGAGAAGATTATAATAAATTGCCACAAAACTCGGGAATTTTTTTACATAGTTTTATACCACTTGTTATCAATAAACTTCAATGATAAAATTTTGTTAATAAATTATAACAATAATAAAGGAAGACTATTTGATATAAGGAGATAAAACTACTTTTATCCGCCTTGATCTAAGCGACTATTTATTATGACTAGAGCACTGAATTTTAAATATAATCAGTATCTCGCCGGTAACTATTATCTGCTTAAAAGTTTGTATGCAAACGAATTACATAATAAGGACCAATTTGACGAATTTTATAAATCAATATAAATCAATATTTGGAGGGCTAGTAAATATATCACTAAATCCTGTATTTTAAATATATCAAGGATTATAAATCAATATATCACGACTTTTTAATATTTAAATATTTGGGTCTAAAAGTTTATGACCTTTTTTTGCTTATTTTTAAGTGTTTATTAGCATCCTTGTTTATTAGAAAATTGAGGAAAAATAGTGGGATAAATAAATATAAATCAACATTTGAACCCTTTTTTAGTAAATATTAAATCAATATTTGGACCGTTTTTAGTCAATATTATATTCAATATTTGGACCATAATAAATAAATATGATTCAATGCACTAATTATGACTATAGAAAAACGAAATCAAATTAGTCACTATTCAAAATCAGTATGAATATTGACTGTAGGTTGCAGGTACTTTTCTTGGGTTTCAAATATTCTTCCAAACCAACGGTATATTTATAAAAATTTTCATAGAAAGAAGGCAAAAGATACATCGAACCAGGAACATCAGTTTTCCAAATTTCTGATGGTGTTTTAATAAAATTATTTTATGCAAGTATATCAGAGAAAAATACGTTATCATTTCAGCCCAAATAACAGTTTAAAAATTAGAAAATAAATCCAATTAAGATGAAAAATTTTAAATGGATTCAAAACAAATTTCGAATTTCTAAACATGAGTCTCTTCTGTAATATGAGAATTACGAATTCTGATTTCTTCTTGATTGCTATCAAATTGTTGAATTGTATTTTCATGTGACTGTTCTAAACTATTGTTTATCCGCCTTTTATCGATTTCATCATTTGTTTTATGGTGAACTCTCTCACTAACACGAAATGTGGACCTTGTCTGCAGCTCTTGTGAACTCAAGGAGTTGCTTAAAGATACATCTTTACAGCCACAACAAAAGTGATTGTAAATCTTTCTCATTCCTTCCCTGAAAAAAGAGTTTCGTATACTATATATGAATGGATTATATATTACAGAACTCATTGCTAGCCAATGAAATGCAAGAAATAAGTAATAATTGATTGTTGTGGGGTCAGATCCGAAATC
>JAQFXV010002202.1:0-10987 GCA_034694065.1 Camisia spinifer
CGCTCGAGAGTACGCTCACGCTCGAAGGGGAGCGTAGGTGAGCGCCGTTTTATGCAGATTATGTGATAATCGCTAAATTATGCGAGCGCTGAGCGTGTTCATCACCACAAATAGGAATTAGAAAAAATTAATTCCGTCAATAAGAAAAACTTATCACACTTCAAGTCTTTCAATAAATAGAATAAAAGTTTTTAACTTTTTGAGTACTGTATAATAATTTTCTTATCAATTCAATGATTTTTTTTATGTTTGGTCAACAGAAATGAAAATAACTTGCAGAGGGATATGAAAAACACATTTTCAGCCAAATTGAAAATAATTTTGACTTTAGGAGGAAATGGAACACAATATAAAACGGAAATCCAAAGATTTAAAAAACTAGTTTCTCGATAAGGGATGTATCGCGTCCTGCATTCAGAATAGATTTATATTTCCAAATAAAATCGAATCAACTCTTGGAAAAAGTAGTTTCCGTAAAGTTTATTGACTTTGAGGCAAAACTAAAGATATAAACCATTATATAATACAGAAGTAAAATTTGCCTAAAGGTGTGCTCATTTTGATTGACAAATTCATCTTTTATTTGTGTGATTTATGAAAAAATAAATGTGAATCTTATTCATAAAACAATACTTTTTTATTGATTGAAAGTTTTACAAAAAGAATGAAATGGTTTGAATTAAATTGAATATTATTAGCAAAAGATAGTATTATTACATTCTATTATAAAAGTTTTAAGTGTTCGTAAACGGCTTTAATTAAAAAGCAAGTCTTGTTCTTCTGTTGTATTTGAAGACATTCTGCAATTTCCCCAAAAAGCGGTAATTTTAGATCATTTGATAGATCGCCTGTAAATGCATGAAAAGGAAGAGTAAATGTCAACGAATTTCAATGTAACACATGTTTCCATTCAGGAAATAAATAATCGATTGTATTATAATACAAAATCTTGTCGTTTTAAAACATACGAATTCATACAACTTATACTACAGTGTATTCACTCTTTGTGTTCACTCTTTGTATTAAAAGTATATATAGAAATATCAGATTATGAGAAAAAAGAAAAAACGCTTCGTTTTAGAGCTAATAAACTGTATATAAAATAAAGTGAAACCAACAATACCTTGAATTATGGAGTGCTCAATAATTTGATAGAATAGTGTATTCTTTATAGATTCTAATGGATTGTCTGTATCTAATTCTTCCCAACTATACAAATAAAATAAATTTAATTATAATAATATATAGAAAACACAATAATAAATAAATTATATCAAACCGGTCTCTATTGATTGCAGTCAACCAAATGTTTAAAATAATTTTACTTTTCTCGTCACTGTTTTCGTCTTCAATAAATTCCGTTAAGTCTAAGGCTTTCTTAAAATCGAGAGCAACTGAATTTGAATGGTTTTCACTAATGTATATTTGAATTAATTTTTGCGGAGATAAGACTTTCATTGAGTCATAATCTAAATTAAATTTACTCAACATATAAGGAGTAAGGTTTTCTTGATATAGTATAAGCTCAAGTTGTGAATCAAGATCATTAAGATTAGTATCTCCAGCAGCTAATGCTGATAACTTGCTTAAGCTTAAGAGTGTTTTCTTTCTTGCTAAAAAGTTTTGCTCACTTAATGCTAGCTTTTTGAGAGTAAGACTCGCCGCTTGAACGTGTCCCAAATGGATTTCATGCAACCATTTCAGCTGTTGGTGACCTTTCAAAAAAGTACTCAACATTTGCACGTTTGCATTCGTGGCCAACATTTTCCCCTGTTTTCCTTCTTTTAAATACCATTTAAATAAATATTCGGCGAATCCTTTGTTCGCAAAGTCAACAGTATATCTTTGAAGCCTTTGATGATTATTCATTTCTTCGCATAATTTGATTAAAATATCAAAATCTTCATACTTTTCTGCGAGTGAAACCGCTCTATCAAACTGTTTAACTTTCATAAGCGGTTGAATGCATTTTGAACGACACATTTCAAAGCTTCGTTCAATTATTTGATACCTTTCACTGTTAGAGTCAATCGATTTCAACTGACAAACAAACCCGTCAAGTATGATATCAGACAGTTCTACAATTTTTTGACAAATAGCGCCTTTTAATTGAATATCTTCTTCAATAGCAGACGTGGTATTTGTTGATTCAATACCAAAATTTACCAAAAAGTCAAACTGCTTTAGCAGTAAAGTTCTGACTCCTTTCGAACCTGTAGTTGAAGTCCAAGGAATGTATTCACACCTTGAAATAGCAGCCGATTCATAGAGTGTTCCTTGAATTTGACGGTAATGACAAATCTCTTGAAATAGTGTTATCAATATATTACTGACTGAGAGTAAGAATTTTAAGATTTCTTTAGGATTAGTGAAAGCGCTATTGATTTGATCGGTTTCGTACTCAATGAGAGCCCAAATTAGATCATCAATTCTAGTTGTTTCGCGATAGAAGATGTCTTGTGGGGTCAATCGTGGCTGTAAAGTAGCATTTCTCTGATGCAAAACCAATTTGATGGCAGCCTCTAATATGTTATTATAATCATTGTGTAATTTTCTTAATGTAATCGACGCTATTAACTTTTCTGCGTGTTCACTAAGTATTAGCTTTGAAGACATTTGTGATCCCTTTACACACAATGACATTAATCTTTCCCATAAATTTGAAACTTTTAGAAATTCAATTAGAGATCTATGAATTCGCAACTTTTCTTCAATTTGGTTCAATATAATGACAGAAGCAGTGATTGTTTCATTGTTATAATGACTAATACTATTAGATTCCGCCCAACGCGGGTCAGAATGCGGTATTTCATCGCATAACTCAGTGCTTAATGAGATGACAGTTTCATCTAATTCATCATTTTCTGTTACGGTTGGCATTAATGGAAATAATTGTTTGACTAATAAAAGACTTCGCGCCTAAAAATTTACCTCAAATTAATTGCGTGCGAGCTTTTATATTAGATTAATATTGTTTTTTATATGCAGGACTCACTTGATCTCCTTTAGTGAAAAGAACAAAAGCTTTTTTGAGTGCCACCACTTTATCATCTGTTTGAGGCATATCCTCATCAAGTCTCGAAACATCCATTAAATCACTGATAAGTTATATAAGTTATGAGTTAGATATTAATCATATAGTAAAGAACGAAGAATTATATAGAAGTACACGATAAATGTGGAGATAAGAGATTGAACACTATGTTAGAAATGATACCTTATATCCTGTTTATGGGGAATAATCGATAGAAGAGCGTCTTTATGCGTGAATAATAACGGAAATCCATCACAAATACCCGCACCAAGAATTCCATCCTCTCGACAGTTGAAATCAATCACATCTACTTCATCGCTACCAACTTTCAAAATATAATATTCAGTTTATTTAAGTATAAGAAAAGAGAACCTAATATTGAATTAATAATGAGAAGAAATAACGCACGCTATGAATAAAAGAGTTGAGCTTACATTTTAGGCATAAAACATGAGTTGTATTATAAATATAGACCATTTGGCTATTGATAGTCCCCGAAAGTAAATGCAAATTCAGCAGTTGCTCTTCATCTTCTTCTGAATAACAAACCGTATGATTTCTCAATACAGTAAAAGAAGTGAATAAATTGGGTGAAAGAGATTTGTTTGGCTCAACATTTGGTGATCTGTCGTGAAGAGTGGCGATAGCGTAATAAAGTTGATTCGAAACGTCAGCATTAAGACCAGCGACTAATAAAACAATTTCATTCGCTTTTCTAATCCCAATATCAATCGGCCATATTTTCAACTGATTTGGATGAGTTGTCTCCCGATTCTTATTGTAATTTTAATTAAATTGAATATTTTCAGATCAGATTTAATGACTTTGTAAGACATACCCAGACTTTATCAAGAAAGGCATCCTTTACAGGTCTTTCAAGATCGATGTCTTCAATTAGCTTTAGAGACAAATAGGAGAGTATATTCATTAGTCATTAGTAGTAAAACCTGAGCTCAAGGATAATACTCTATCTGAGTGGTGATCAATGATATGCCATTTTTGTAGTGAATAACTTGAAAGAACCCATATGTGAAGTTCACTCTCAGAATCAGTAAGTCGTAACGAATCATTTCGAACCACTTTAATAAGTTGTTTAGTTTCTGATGATTGTGTGGCAGGCATTGAACCGAATATAAAAGAGCTAACTTTGCGACCAAAGCCTGCGAGCATTCCTTGCGGTACTTTAAGAGTGCGACAAATGATAGCATTTTGTCCCTCAATATTATTGACGGTGATGTGAACTAGAGAACTGGTAGTCGTGCCTAATATAGTCCCTAACGGATGAATATCAGTGAGAGAAATGCATTCCTGTCCCTGTAAATCAGTTGCTATCGTTTCAATAGAGTGTCCCTCATATGCAATGTTAGGCCAAAATCGAATGATTCCTTCAGGAGACACAGCCATTGTTGACGGCACTGACTGTGATTTCTCATAGTTATCCAACACACAAACCAGATCTGCTTTGTGTGAAAGATCACTTGGAGGTAATTGAAGTTCATAGCATGAACAGCTCGTTATGCGATTCGAATTCATTTGTTTGTATTTCCACACAAATAGTCTTCGCCCGCACACAAGCCATGACCAACCAAATGACGATATCTTAACGCTCAGTGAACCGAATGTAAACACTAACACCAAAAACAAATTATAGATATACAGAACCCACACTTTTCTATTGATTTTACGCCGAATATATTATAATAAAACAGAATTACTTTGGAAGTGAAAGTTTTTTTTTGGCATTTACTTAAATTCAATTTCATTTTATGTCGGATAATAAGGCTTTAGAAATACTCAATGAATTTATAAAATACTTTCTTTGAATGTAAAGTTATTTCATTTGTACAACTTTTATGACAACTAAACAAGTATTTATACTATATTTTAAACATCGATCACTATTATAGCAAATATATTGAAAATATAAAAAACCGAAAAATTCAAAATTTTCTGATCAAATAAATGAGATTATTTTCAGTGCTAAATATTAAATATAGAGAATTGAAGCGAAGAATAACTCATTTTCATACGGGTAAAAATTATCGATTTATTTTAATTCAATTTTCTTTATCAAAACTTTAGGAATATTAAAGTTTTTGTTAAATTGACGCCATATTAATGAAAGCATAAGAGAATGCCTGATAAGTGTGCATTCGTAATGATTTTCAAAAAGATAGTTTGATCTCAAATAACTTCATACGAAGTCTCATATTCTGGTGAAGACGAGAGAAGAGTTTTGGGCAGAAAATGATATCTCATCTAAACTCGACTCAAATTCTTTCATTCGCATCATCATTAGGTATACAAACCATAATGTATTAGAAGAATCTCTAGATTTATTTTATGGTCAATTCAAGCATTGAAACAACAAATTTGATTGAATCGGAGTTTATCTTGAATTTCATTCTTATTTTCTAATCGATAACACAATAGCAATAAAAAAAAGGAAACGGAGTTGAAGTCAATTTTTAGACTTGAAAATATTCTTTGAGCATAACTTATATTTGAAATAAATTGAGAAATAAGAAGAAAAATAATTATAGCCATTAGTCTCAATTCATGTCTCATTAAACTAATGCTATAATTAATAATTCAGAACTAGTTTTCACGATATTATGCGTTGAGTACAGAAAATGAAAAGGAGTTGAATTATTAAAATTAGAATTCAATTTGAATAATGAATAAATCAACAAATTTTACTCAATTAATCAAATTATTTCAATCACAGATGCAATTGATTTATCATTTTAGGTAAGTTTCAGAATAAATAACTTTAAGTTTTATAATTGAATTTGAAATAAGGAAAGCATTCGAAGCAAAAACTCTTATAAATTATTAAATTCTCTCTTTTAAAGTCAATGTTTCCTATGTTTGAAGTCATTTTCAATCTTTATAAGCTTATGGATTGTATTTAACCGTAAAATTTTGTCAAAGAGTGAGAAAATAAGTTTGTTTTATCGACTCAAAGGATCATCACTTTAGAAGAGTTCTGATGTAAGACTTAGTGTTATCTATTTTCATAGTTAAGCTCTCAGAGAATGTGGTTTTTTCTCTTTTGATCGATAGAAATAACAAAAGTGAGAACTTCTCGAGAATATCACTTCGTATTAATTCATGGAATTCTGACAATACTTGAACTTCAGTATTGAGTGATCTTTTCTTATTTACACGACTATTAGTTTCTGAAAATACAATAATTAAATAAATTTTTTGGATCAAAGCCTAAATAAATGTTTGCGCCCTTTCTATTGAACAAGAGATCGGATGCAAACGTTTGATAAAGTATTACATGAGACAAAAGCTATGAAGAAGAAAATGAGGTTAAGAAGAAAATAACTTGAGTCACAATTTTGTTCTTTTCATTCAAACCCTTGAAAAAACTAATAAATTAAATGATGCGTTTGGAATACAAATTAATTAAGATTTAAATATATTTAATCATTCAATAGTTGCAAGTCTTGTGAATTGTTAATCAAAAACTATTAAATATTTACTCAATAGATATCTAATCAAATCTAAGTAATCGAAAAATAAGGGTAACTCAGAATTCAATTAATTTATTTATTGTGAGGAAAAAGTTATTTAATTCAAAAAATTTAATCGATTTTTTCTTTGAATTTTTTTTACTTTCTCCAAAAGTTTCAAAAACCAAATGGAATGTAAAGAATGTGTGAATGAAAAACACGATAAGAATTGGAATATTGAAAATCAAATGCTAACAAATTGAAAGTTAATTAGGTTTTGATAAATGGATTCAATCTTTAGTTATTCTTATTTGATATAACATTACAAACGCTTCTAAAAAGATAGCTTTGAATGAAGGCTTTGAAGCGTTTATTCTTTGGAGAACTAATAGTGTAATAAGACATACATTCAGACAATACTATAAGACATTCAGACTCTAATTAAAGTAATCAATAAAAATGAATCATTACTTATGAATACAACTAAATTGAAATACGAAAAAATAACTTATTTTTAGTTCAATTATAACAAAATTCAAATATTTGAAGACAAGAACTAAACTAAAATCAATTCAAAATCTTTAATTGAATTTCAAGTTTAAATCATTTAACGATTAAATTGAATGAAATTCGTTAAAAAACATTAATAAACTTTTAAAACAATTTAAGTTTATGTCTAGATATGAAAGTTTGAACTTTTAATTAAAAAACTTCTACTTTAAGTCATTTTTGAATAATGAAAAATATATTTATGGCTAAATTGACAATTAATTTATACATAAATTATGATAATAAGCAAAGTTTTAGACATATTTAGAAAGTTATTGAAGACTAGTATTGAAATGAATGATAAATACCTTCTGAAGAAATGGCTTCAATGACAAGAACAGGTAATAGTGATCCATAAGATCTAATTGTGTGATGAGATGTCTCACTAATGAGTGTCGATTGGCTCAAAATTGAATTATTTAATGATTGGTTAAGAGATGTGTCGCGAGAACTGATTCAATCAATTATTAAAATGTTAAATATATTCACAATCAAATAAATATAATTAATGGTTAATCACTTACATATTAAAAGGTCTCGAATATTGTTTCTGTTTTACCGATGAATTCAATGTTTGACGCATTGATTGATTCACTGATGAATTGTTTCGATTTGAAGACAACTGAGATCTTAAGTTCAAAGATGTCTCATATGGAGAATGAACTGATGAACGACTTTTGTCGCTATACATCATCAATAATATTATAATTAATTATATTTCAAATTAAGATTAACACCAAATCAATGAATCCATAGAAACAAAACACATGTATTGAAACACTTTCTGTTTGAAAAATGATTGAAAAGACGGCAAACGGGAGATGGCGTTCACTTTGCAATACATTTCAATTCAAATAATTCAATAAAACATTATTCAAAACATTATAATTTAATTCAATTCAAGATTTTATTCAATTATTTGTCACAATTTTCGATATCATATAATAATATTATTATTAATTGATTTATTGATAATTAAACGAAATGTCACTTAAAAATCGTGAAATTGATGACAAAATAAGTAAAATAATGGGCTCTTATTTGTTAAAAGGATATACACTTCTCGATGATTACTGTCAAACATGTCATGTATTTATTATTTTATTATTAATTCATGTTTTTATTCATTTAAAATTAAATTTAGTTCAATTTTAATGATAGACACCATTAATGAGATCACGAATTCCTAATGCTTTGAATTATTGTATTTATTGTAACGAAATATGTGATAAATCAATACAAAAGAGTGAGTCAATACATTTTCATTAATTAATTCATTAAACAATTGGTCATTAATTCGAAAAAACTTTTAAATCAATTTAAAGATCACTTTATAATAATGTTATCGTTCAATAAGTTCTCTCTTATAAACGATAATTAAAACTTGTTTTTAATTAATATATATTTTATCTTAAAATAGATGAAAATTCATTGAATGAATGCTCAGAAGTTTGCGAAATGATTGACGATAAAGAAGACAACGAAATGATTGAATCTAAAGAACTAATGAATAATGAAAATATTATATCAATTGAAGAATCGTTTAATTTTGAAGATTTACAGTTCAAGAGAGATATAGAGAAAAGTTTAATGATTGTACACAAAAAGCTATTGTGGGCCACAAATAGACTCGAATATAATGATAAAGTTAATGATAGCATACAATTAACGAATTTAATTAAATCATGCGCTGATTGTATTCTATCTCTTAAGAAATTAATAGTTCATAATCAGAGTCAAAATAAGGAATAATTTTGTGCTCAATCTGTAAAATTATATATAAATTCTATCTATTTTTTATGATTTACTATATTTTTTAAATAAGTACTTATATAGAGTGCTCCACAATAAGGACTTATCAAATTATTTTCATTATTCAAGCTTTTCCTTAATTTTAAATTAAAATCAATATTTTCGAGGATTCAAAATATTGAGTATAAACTCATAAGACTTAGTGAAAAGTTATATTTAATTATAAATTCGTCAGAGCTTTTGATTCTCTAAATAAGATTCGTCAATAAATATGAAAAGTAAAACTCATCAAACTGTTAATAATTGAATTATATTCTTTGGGTATTATTTGAAACTTTGAAAATGATAAATATAATGAATTTTTTCCCAGAAAGAGGTCTATTGTGTAACCAAACATCGGGGATGAGTATTTTTTCGATCTTAAATCGATTATATTATTAATTATATCAGTTATTCAACTCGTAATAACTTTTGATCGCAAAATAAATTCTATGCGAAAAGAATAGAACCCAAAAAAGCTTCAATAATGTAAAACATTTCTCTTAGTCATGAGAATTGTGGAACACTCTATATAATAGTCTTGGATTAAAATCCATTAGAATCGCGAACCCGTAGATGAAAAACAAAGTTTGAAAACGAATGGAAATTTTCCGCCTGTAATAAAATTATTTAATTATTTTCTAATAAGTTTTACTTAATTTAAATCTTGAGATATTTAAAAAATTTAATAAATTCATACTTGGATTTGGAATCGAGACATGATTACAGAGAACTAAAGCCTCCATCGCTTCGGCAACGCTTTCGAACTGAATGAGACCTGAAGAGCTGCGTTCGGCTTAAATAATCATTAGATTAGTCTTAAGTTAATTTTGATATATAAGATATAAATACTTTTTGATTGAAAGAATTTGACACCACTCGGAACAGCTGCGGCATTGTTTTTAAAAATATTGGTGATATCGTCTTCAGTGACACCATGCGGTGCATTAAAAAAGTGCAGGACTTTTGCGGGCGGAGATATTCTGTTTTTAGAGGCGGCCTCAGGATTAGTGAAACGATTGTTTCTGTTGCCCATAAAGTCTTTGAAAGAAGGCGTGCCGTCTATTAAATCAAACGGTTGTTGAACATCATTGAGAAACGCCTGCTTTGAATAACTCAATTGCATTTTATGACCAAAAAATGTTACGTTATTTAAAGCACTCAAACATCGTTCGACAGCCACTGGATCTCCCATTTGAACCATAGCACAGCCCTCTTTACTCTTCAAAAATTTTACCTTAATTTACGTGTTAAGCAATCGATTAGAAACTAAATAAGAATATCTGATATGCAAATCTTTAAAATACTCACTCGAACAACATTTCCAAATAAACAAAATAAATTGAAAAGTCGTTCGGAATTCATTTTTTCGTGATCCAAGCCGTACACCATCATAACTGCCCCCTGTTGTGGGGCTCCTGTTGGGGGCGGAGGGCCTCCTATTAAAGGTGTCGGTGCTTGTGATGGAGGACCATATCCAGGGGCGGGTGGAGTGGCCAACACTGGTGGCTGTCGACCATCTCTATAACTGTTTAATTGAAAATAAAATGAATTAATTTTTTTGAAAACTTGTGCTCAACTGCAATCAAATTGAATTTCAAGTGAATTTGAGTTAAAGTAGTGAAAGACTAACGGGTCTGAGTGTTGCATATATGGGTCAGGCATATAAGGTTGTTGAGGAGGTCGAGACTGACCACCGTATCCGTCGTGATGATAACCATCATTATGATCGGGTACATAACTAGCGGGATGTGAAGCTGCAGTCATTGAATTACGACTACTGTTGTCGCCGCCCATCATATCTTTAAATAAGTATTTAAATCATTTATCTTTTATGTCAACTAAATTAATAAAATAATTATTTATAAACAATATAATAAACTAACGTCCTGTGGGTTCAGTCAGAAGTGCCGGTCTATCACATGGTTTGCCTGTAATATTAAAATAGATTATTTAAATCATATCTAAAGTTATCGAATATTTCCAAAATTCTTGAGTACTATTGAAGAGCTGTATTTCATGAATAATATCGATCAGTCATTGACCAGCAATAATGAACGTAAGAATAAATGAATATTAACTTCATCTCAATTCAGCTCATATTTAATAATCCAAATCCGAACACTTGAGCCCATACTGTTCTTGTGGT
>JAQFXV010002203.1:0-10987 GCA_034694065.1 Camisia spinifer
TTATCAGTAAAAAGAATGAATTTTTTACTAAAACATCAGAATTCCCATTCCATTTTTATTCGAACATCATTGTACTTACTATAACACAGTTTAATAATCCATTTAGATTAAAAATTTTGTTACACTTATAAGATTCCCAATTTTATCTCATAAAATGATACTTTTAAAATTGACACTTAGTATTCTTTTCCGGTTTCTTGAATAAATCTTAATAGGTATGTTACTACTAGTATATTATCTATAACATTCTTAATATGATCTTATCTTAATATTCAAGCGAAAGCACGAATCATTTTTTAGAGTTTAAAGTAATCTTTTTTGAAAAGTATGAATGAAATAAATACAAAATTTGCTCGATTTTATCATTATTTCAAGCTTTTACAGATCAATAAGCATTAGGGATTATTTCATAGGTAATAAAAAGTATTATCAAGTTGTTCAATTTGACTAAATTTATGGAATCAATGCTTTTATGCAATGATAATTGAATGTTAAATTTTATGAATCATGAAATGAAATTTCCTAAAATGCTCAATAGATTCTTCAAATAGAATTAAAATTCAGATAAACTATTTCTAATAAAATCAAATTTTAGAACTCAATTAATAGTCAAGTAATAAAAGATTTGCATTAAATTTATGCTCTTATCACAAAAAATAATTTAAATTCATTATATAATAAGATAATTTGATTTGAAAAGGAATTTTGATCAAATTTTCAAATTTCAGATATAGAAAAGGAACATTTATCTGTTTAAATTGAATCAGGAAAATAAAATTATAATAATATTGAGGAAATTTAATCATAATATTTTTGTTTTTATTACATATAACATCATAGATCTTATTAGTCTTCTATATTGGGATGGAATTTATTCTGCTCTCTAATATATTTTAATAAAAGTATTTTTTCAAATAAATTTCATGTGAATTGAATAAACGAGGGAATAGATTTTGAGTCCAATTCGATTTGTAAATAATTTTCCCTTTTAAGGCTATTTATATTTTTTCAATCGATAGCTTCTTATTGAGGATTCGTCGAAGAATCCAATAGAAGGGTAATACGATCACTCAAATAAACAGATAAGTGGATGCCTAGAAATGTAGAAATATATATAGATAGTAAGGTTTTGTTGAATTAGATTTGGAAGAAATCTGAATGAGCTTATTCTAAGAGGGGAATCATTCCAGGTGGAAATCGATTTGATTTATTTTGCCTAATCGGAAGAGCAATCACTCGACTTTAGAAAAATATAAAAACTTTTGGCATATGGACATAAGAAACATTTTTATTGATTTTTGAAAACCTTGAATTTCAAGCTGTGAATTTGAAAAAATCATAATTCGCCGAATTTTGACCCTTATTCCGCTTTTGGTAATACTAGATTGAGCTTTAAAAATGTTTATAACCATTGTTTTCGCAATTAATTTAAAGAAAATTCATCAAGTCATCATTTATACAGCATGAAATCCATATTTTCAAAAATTTATTAAATATTTTTCTGAAGTCGACTGATTGCTCTTCCGATTAAGCAAAATGAATTAAATCAAATCGATTTCCACCTGGAATGATTCCCTAGTAAGTTATGGTCATTTTGTCTTAATTATGATTGATATTTGAGATATCAAATAAAAATAATAACATTGAGACAAAAGAAGTTGAATTTCGCTTTTGACTTTCAAAATCTCAATCGAAGCCAAAGAGAAAAGATAGTTCAAAAGGTTTCTATTCTGATCAAAAATTCATTAAAATCAAAACCTAAATCGATCGAATAGTAGCATCGGTTCTTTTTAAATATCGTTCGAATTTTATTGAGAACAAATTTTTGATTAAACGATATTTTTTAATATATTTTACATAAAAATTTTGTATTCCTGAAAATATTTCATAACATTAAAATGATTTGACAAATGTTCTTGAATTCGTGTTTTTAAAGTGATTAATCTGTATATTTCTAAGTTTAAGTTAGTTTCTATGCAATAGTTCACAATTTTTCAATTATTTGAAAACTTATTCATTCCATGATTTCGAAATGTAATTTTCAAGCTTTAATTGTTTGAAAGCCTTAGAATAACATATGGTTTTAAGACAATGATTTATTATTTTATGTAAACTTTTAATAAAATAATTAATAACGTGTTTGTTGAAAGAACAATTTAAAAGCCAAGACATGCAATGTTAAAATTTTGATTTAAAAACAAAATTTTCAAACAATAGAACCCCAAGAATTAATTTTGAGTTCAGTTATTTTTTACAATTAAACTTTTTTGCCTCTAAACTTACACATTAAACAATTAAAAATCATTTATTTGATTTAACTATATTTAATATGACAAATTTTACGGATTGCTACACTCTTTTTATATGTAATGTTAATTAATAGAGAAAACTACAAATTTATTGCATTGCAGGTTATTAATTAAACTAATATCTGATACCATAAGCTTTCATTAAAAAGCTCGAAACAGTTTATAATTTAACGAGCTTTAAACTAATGCTTAAAACTCACTGAATGATAAAAATGATTTATAATTGAATTCATCCAACACAGTGATGATTGAAGTCGACAATATTTTTCAACTTAAATGAATTTTATGTTCATAATATCTAACTATTCGGCATAGATTTATATTCTGTAGTCATAATTATGAATGCTTTACAGGTATCCTTTCTGTATCCTTTAAAATAACATAAATTTCGCTTTTATCGATATTAATATAATATAATATATTATAGTAACTATTTTGAAAGCATTGCGAATAGAAAGTAATTTATTTGTCAAAACCTAGAATTCGCAATTAAATGTTTCATCCATGAAAGATGAATATTTTGGTTAACATTTAATTAAAATAACTTACATATCTATGATATGTGTTTTGTGTCTTCTCTTTTGCCGGAATTTTTTTCTCCAAACTATAGTGTTTGAAAGCTGACATTTCAGGCAAATGTAATTAACTATAACCTTATTTTGATTCTCAATATTAAACTATACTTCAGGAAACATAAACCTGTCTTAATTAATACTAACTTTTATATTGATATTACAATTATAATATTCAGCTCAATATTTAAATTAGATTCAGTTGAGTAAATCTTGAATCCATAAATAAGTGAAATTAATGTTTTTAGTTTATCAATTAAATTCCATTCCGTCCACTTATTTTACATTCCTAAAAATAATTCATTTGAGTTTTTTTTAAGTTTGATTTCAACAATTGGATAAAAAGGAAGAATTGCAATGTTTTCTTCAAGTTATGTTTTGTAAAATTCTTATAAGATGAAAACTTTTTAACTGAAACGGTTTACTCAAAATTTGATCTTCGAATCTATAAAATCAATAACCGTTTGATCATTCAATAAAAATAATTATATATTTACATATTTTTAGACTTATTAATCTTAGAATAATATGTATAAATATGATTAAGTTTAATGAGGCTATAAATCGATTGTTTAGAGGGAAAACAGTGTAAACCAATTGATTGATACAACTTTTAATTTCATTTCAAACATCGAGTGAAAATTATTCAAATAAATAAAGCGTTTATCATCACTTGATGTCGAATTAACTCTAACAGGAATTTTTTAATTTATTCAAACCCTAAAATTTGTATTGTTTTCAATAAAACTTTGAGAGGGTGTCAGCGTATAAAAACTTCGATAGATTCTATCGCCCAAAGCTATAATTAAAGCGTACAATAATTGCATCAAACCATATATAAACATTGAGCTATACTATGATGTGCCTAATAATGTCTTATCACGATTAGGAAAAACAATAGTTTTATATTGTTCCTCTTAAATGTTGAAGTTTTTCCAAATTCTAATAAAATAAATGTACTTCAAAAGTGTTGAATCAATCTTTTTCAAAGATAATATAATATTTAAGCGTTGATCAAAGTTTTATCATATAATCTAATGCTAAGAAATTGTCTCAACTTTATTAGAATGACAACTTTGGTAATGAAAATAATAATCTTATACCAAATAAATATAGAAAATTCAATTTTTTCTTATAGTTTCATTTTGAAATTTTATTGATTTCTCATTTTTAAAATATAATTCGTGATTATAAGTAAGCAGGAAGTTTCGTAATCCTTTTTTGATAATTTTTTTAAAAAAAAAAGCTACAATAGGAGTTTTCATGAAACTCTTTCAATTTTTTTCACACGAGTCAATGAAATTCAAATTAATTTGTTGATATTTTTCATATTAAATTTAATTAAAATTGAAATCAATATTGTCTTAAAATTAAAGCCAGAAGAAGATACAGCGATGTCGGGTGAACCTATCAATGAGTTATATACAAAACCTACATCACCCCAAATGGATATGAATATGTATGCGACCAGAAAAACTATAGCGCAAGGTTTGTCTCTCAGAAAATGATAAATTTGAATGAATTTAATTTATAATCCGATTATATTTAGGAATTATGGATCTCGGCTTAATGTGTGCCAACGCATCACAATTAAAATGTAAATGACTTATACTTTGTATAATGAGTTTAAACATTAAGAAGTTATGGTTAACGGATCATTAATATTATAATATCTCATTATTTGTAAAACAGATGTCTTACTAAACTCGGGTCAACACAAGTATTTTGAAGTGACGATTGCATTAATCACATTATCTATATTACTTCAAGTGAGTCAGTCTCTAATCACATGTTTGTCGTACATTCTCTTATCCTTCTCTATACTTTTTCCTGTACTCGCCTTTATATCCAAACCAATATAATATCATTCAACCAAAGAGAAAGTCTAAGTCTTGGATCATTTTTCTACTTAGATTATTGTTGGCATTGTTTTTATCCTTTTGGGTCGACTCAACATTAATTTTAACGTTGATCGGAAAAAGGCTGACCTATTAAACAACGCATCTGTGATTATTATCTTTTTAATAACAGTTGTAAATGTCTTAATCACAGCATTTGGACCGAGCGATACCGGACCACAGCCTACACAACAAACCTCTTGGACTAATTACTTTCCCGGAAAAATTCCTGATGAAAGTACCAAATAATTTAATGTCTTTATTCTTTTCGCATATTTTAGAATTCAAACTTAACTTTGATTACATTGAATTCTGGAATAATATTCACGAAAAGAAAAAATTTATTGATCGGCAAATATTTTTATTATCTGAATTTCTTCATTTAAATTTTTTATTTTAATTAAACTACAAAATGAAATTGAAAGTGCATTAAATTAAGTAAAATACAGACAACTTGTGATTTTGATTACTTTTTTCAATTTTCAAGTTTTGACAAATTCTCGATTTTTATAAAGTATTCAAATAATAATTACTTATCCTTAAAATAATAACTCCTAAACATTCAGATAATTTACTTGTTATTAACATATTTTTCATCAAATTTATAGATTTTGAACTATTTATAGGAATATTAATGAATATTATTAAAGTTGTAAAATATATTAATACTTTTTAAGATAGAAGAAAACTGTTAAAATTTAAATAAAATAAATATTTTAATTAATTTTATTTAACAATTGAAATCACTTCAAAGTTATGCCGATTTAAAGATATAACTGTAGTTATAACTTATTTTACATAGAATTAATAGAAATGAAAGGCTGGTACGGTTGTGGTCAATATGGGTGCTCTCTTATGAATAGAGATGATTAATTAGGGAAAACATTTATAAGCTTAAAATGAAGTGATTTAATCCTTCTGATACTGATTGAATGTATGAGCAAAGTCTTGAAAAATTGCTCTCAACGCTTCCATTTAAGATTGATGAACACCTATTGATTATAATTACCTGACATCGATTGTGAATTGAAAAGTGTTTTATTAACTTTCAGTAAATTATATGGAAATTTAATGGTATACTCAAAGCATATAAACTTCTATTTGATTAAAAGTTTGTTCTATTAAAATGAATTTAAACGATTACATTATTGAACAGCAAACGCAGTCACGAATTGATGCGATGGAATTCTCGGGGATGTCTTGCATAACATTTTTGGAATTGACAATAAGTCTATGCAGTGATACAGCATTTGCACGTTTAATAGTCTGCAATTCACTCGAATTATTGCAATGACTCCTTTGACTGCGATTCACACTCAAATCGTTGGTTATGGCAGTACTTAAATGTTGATGAGTTTGCACTAAATCGCAATCCTTATCATGATCTTCAGTCAGTTCAAATACATCTTTAATTCCATTATTTTCGTTTTGCTTTTGATCAACAATTTTGTTGACTTTCAAAAAACTTTCTGACTTTTTATTAGATGGAAAAGAGTGTTCACTCGATTCTGCGATTGCGAATTCATCTGCTAATGATAATTGATTGACATAAATGTGTTGATTGTCATATGGAAGGAGACCAGTACTTGACGACAATAAGTCAACATTTTCATCATCGATAATCTTCCCAAAGAAGTCAACACTAGCTATGAGTTCTTCATCAATTATAACTTCATTTTCAGTGGAAATGCAATTCTCGAACTGTCCGTTCCCATCATCAGAAAGATCATCAATTGCTGGATCATCAAAAGCGATCCGATAAAGATCAGGTTTGAGTTGAGATGAAATAACGCTGAACTGTGACTGAGAGCAAGCGTTTCTCATTCTCGCCAATTGCAAGACTTCATTCTTTATTGCATTCACATTCGCATCGCTTTTGTGTTTTGGTGAAGGATTACTTGAATCTGAAAAGGCATCACTTTTTACTTTACAATTCAAGTCAACTTTTGCGCCACTATTGTTATCTTCACTTAAGGGACACTTGAGTTCAATGTTTGACAACATTTTCTTTATCACAGATATATATTACAGCATAGAAACAAAATAATATTTTAGCATAATTTTAAGTTTAAAGGAGAATGCGTTTTGAGATTACAAAAATCCCTTTCTTGTCACTCTTATCGAAAAATATTGAGTCGCATAAAACGTTTAGTAGACTTTAGTGAGACATAACTCGGAGTAAATACTGATTTTTGTAGATATGAATTAGACTATTATAAAAAGGTTGCCTTTTTGTCCATTTCTAATGTTTATAACAAAAGTATTCAAAATCTAATGCCATTCAAGTGTGAAGCAAAGCGTTCACCGAATTTGATACAAAATTGTATTTTTAGTGAAACATCTTATGGCAGAAACAGTGCATTGCATAAAAATCGTTTATGTCATCCAGAATTACACCTTCTTTTCAATTTATTTTTGGCATTAGACCACAGCCGTAACTAGTGATAGGGCTGAAACTGCTATTATAGTCCCCCACAGATTCTTTAATTATAGCTTTAAGTGAATATTTAAGGATATTTTTGTTATATAGCTTATTGAGTTCATTTAATTTCATTTAAATTTAAAACAAAGATTTCAAAAATTTGATTATCTAATTTTAAACAAGGACTCGATTTCATTCTATTTAAATGAGAAGTTTAAAAATTTGTAGACCACACAGACATAAAAGCTTAGTGACGGCACTGCCTCAGACCCCATAACACTTTATGGCAGCCGCTCTTATTCTTGTTTTTCATGAGTATATACAACATCACTACTCAAGTGTTGCGTCGTATGATATATTTAGATGCAATCTTCAACTCTATCAACATCTTAGACATAGTTTTATTAAACATTACAGTTCAAAGTATAATAAATTATCATTGAATGAACGGATGCATTAATTCGATTCAATTTAAAATCAATTTAAATATATTTCATCTTTCATATATATATTTGTATCATTTTGAAGGCCAAAGAATTTCGAGTTAATGTTAAATTTCATAATTATTATGAATAGAAAGTTAGTCTGTATTATAAACTTTCAACTTATTAATTAATTTTGTTTACGCAATACATTAAGGAATAAAATTTTTCTTTTTATCAAGTTGTGGAACAGATGTGGGGCTAATATTCTGAACTCACATAAAACGCAATGAATTAGAAATATTTCAGTTTTCCTAAAAGAAAGTTCAAAGCATTGCATTCATTTCACAAATAATTCTGCTTTTGAAAGTGAATAAGATTTTGAAAATGTCAACACTTTTAAAATAACATAAAACCTTTTATAATGAGCTCCAAAGCAATAAAAACCCTTCAAAAGTATTTCAAAGAAGCTTATCTTATCTTAAACTGTAGACCAAACTCCGGAAACAGTTTGAATCTTATAAATCATTAAAACTTAGATAGTCTGCAGACATAGAAAGATATCGTATTATATAATGTAAACTTTAAGAAAAAATTATTGGATATATTAAACCAGAAAAGTATTATTATATAACTCTCATAAAGGTTTTCTATTAAACTAAAATTTCACATTTATTTATTGATTTATTGATGTGTCAATTTTAGAATTGATTCTTTTATTTACTTTACTCTCTAAACATAACTCAATTATTTAAACATTGTATTCACTTCTCTCAAGCTTTAGAAGATAAGTTTCACAATTTCACACTTTCATAGTTTCATAAGGTCTCTAAATTCAGCACTCAATTGATTTATTCTACTATCGAATCGGATTATATTCAATGTAATTCATTCAGTACAATGAAATCATATCTAAACCAAGCTTTAAAGCATTAGAATTTGATGATATTCTTTTGAAACTTATAAATTATTGAATTCTTTTATTATCATTCAACTATCCAAACATGTTAAGTCAAGCATTTTATTTAAACTTTGAATTTATCATCTTTTTCAAAATTTTCAGTTATAAATTATCTACTGTTGGATTTCTAAAAAATTATATTTTCACGATAAGGTTCGAACGATTTTCTACCAAAGGTTACTTTTTATTTCTCTATCTGCTTCAAACATTATCATTGAATTGAATTTAAATGAAAAATGATTGTTTTTTCATCAAAATTTTTAAAGTTAATTTACATTATTCAAACCCCCATCAAAAAAGTTTTCAATTTTATTGATTGTCACATTTTTGAAAATGCAATCTTTACATTTTAAAGAGCATTGGATATTGAATTTTCATGAATGTTTATTCTTGAACAGATCGTTTAAATTTGCACTTCAAAAGATTTTACCAAAATTTAAAACTAATTTTTACACCAATTCTCAAGTCATTTCTTTATAGATGTAAAGTGCTATTTATTTTTTGACTCAATTCACAGCTAATCTTTGAGTAAATACATTATAATATTCTTCAATTCACAAATTTTTGTGATGAGTGAGTACTATACAGTCTTTCTCACAACTAATAGTTACAGCTTTTCATGATTTGATCAAGAAATTAGATTTTAAATTTCGAACAATAAATTATATCAAACTCACTATCCATAGAATAAGGATTCAAATCAATTTACAAATATACTCATAATTGAAATGAAGAAATTTGAAGCGCTTCTAAAAAGCTTTCTATAAATATTATTACAAATATAATGACGGTATGACACCAAATATAGATGTTATGACTATCTGAAAGTTTGAAGATTTCAAGTTTAAGGAGCTACAGTAGCTCTCATACTGACAATTTTTGAGCTTAGAAAAATACACATAAATTATTTAATCATTTTTAAATGACTTACCAATTTATTCCACCAGAATTTGAAAATTCCAAACCAGTTATCGTGAGTGAATACCTCAAGTTCATCACCGAAAGGAAGCTGTTAGGTTAATTTTCCTCTGTCAAAATATCGGTCCCGAAACGGGCAGTATCTATAAAAATTATGTTCAATATTAATTGAGCAAGAGATTGAAAATTTCAGTTATGAGAAAGACTGTTACTTATATAAATGCAAATAAAAAGTATGCATTTGAATGAATTGAACTGAAAACATTAATTCTTTAACCTTTGATTGTTCAAAGATGGAAATGATAAGTTTTCTATCTATATAAATGCTTATCTTTCTAGAAATTAAATTGTTCTATACTTTTGGCATAAGTGCCTGATCTAAGCTCATTTACTCATTCATTTCTCTAATTATGTGCTAAATATTTAATAATTTAAGAACTTTGAGAATTTATCAAAAATAAGTTTGAGCGCATGAAAAGTTCATGAATAGTACTATGCATACAAAATGTATTAATTTCATAAATTATGGCTAAAAGTTACATAAAAGAGAGCTTTATTGAGAAAGTTTCAAAATTACCAAATCATTAAAATGAATGAGTGATTATTTGAGTAATTATGGCATTGAGAAATACTGTATTTATAGATAATATCAGCTCAAATATCTGTCTAATCTTATAAAAGATAATTAAAATATTCACATACTTTTGAAAATTTTAGCTTTTTATAACTTTTTGGTTATGGCACAGAAAGAAGTATTGAAATTTCTTCAATTTTTTCAGATCTTTTAGCAGAAAGAAGAATAATTTTAAACATTGTGATCCAAATCCCTTTATTGGACTCAAAATTTAATCATTTAATTAAATTTGAATTATAAAGTTATACAAACATTGATTTAAATTTATTAAAAAAAAAGTATCCAACATCATTCATTAGATTATTCGTTAAAACCAATTCTATTTAAAACGATTATCTCTAACCTAAATTTTAATTATACTTGTATTCTATGCTCGTCTCAAAAGAATGTTATTTTATTCTTTAAGCTTTTATTGGAAATTCCAATTCTTTCCCATTAAATTTCTCTATAGCCTATTAAATTGCATCTCTTGCTCAATAATAAATTTTAAAAATAGAAAAATGTTTGCGAGAATTATTTACAATAAAAGCTTATAAAAATACTTTACTCGCAATTGATTTACACGAAAACTTTAAAAGAGAAAATGTGCGAAATGTAATCATAGTAATTGCGGGTTTGAAAGACTATTGTAGTTTCATAGCCCATAAACTAGTTTCATTCTAAGCTCAGTCGAAGCTACAGAAAGCAAATTATTTTAAGCAGAAAGAAACTGCAAAGCTCGTGTCATTTTACAGTTAATGTTATTTTAAGATAATTGAATTGGTTTTTGAGCATTGAATTATATATGATTAAATGCGATTCAACTGTTGATAACGCTTTTTAGCATAGAATTTTCAACTAATTTGTACTGT
>JAQFXV010002204.1:0-10985 GCA_034694065.1 Camisia spinifer
TTTTAGTTCTATACTATTCAACTTATTAAGTATCAAAAATTTGAAAGTCTTATCAAAATGATTAATAAGTTTGTATAAATATACAACGTATTAGCGTCGCAACTGTACATAAATGAATAAATAATTGCAACTGAACTATAACCATAAACTTTGGACTATTTCTATTAATGTAATTTACTCATTTCTAAATAGAGATGTACAGATTCGATATAAATGTGAATCATCAGTATTTATACTATCTAATTTAGAAAACTAGCTAAGATTTTTATTGATTAGTTCATTTTATTTTTTGAGATATTCTTACAAAAATTGGAGAGTATTTGAATAATCAAAAATCACGGATAATTTCAAATTTTAATATTTTCATGATTTTTCTATGAGGTTTTAAAGCGCGTGTTCATGGTAATTTTCGACCTATTTAACCATATAATCAAAGAAAATATCTAGAAATTCAATCGAATTTTTCGAATATGAGCTAAGTTTTCACTAGTATCGTGACTTCAAATTAATTTATATTGAAAGCAAGTGATGTTTTAAAGTTTGAATCAGTCAAACTATTGAGAGTAAAAGTTGGCCACTACACTGCCAGATCCCTAAGTCCCTATTATCGAAAATTTGATACTCACTTAGGCTGAATAACTAAAATAACGTCATAATTTTCACGAGTTAAAACTTGTTTCTTATTATTAACAAAACAATTATATTTGCATTAAAGTGCTTAATTATTTCTTCTTCAAAACAAACTTTCAATTAGTAATTCATAGATGATAGAGAGGGTTCATGTAGGGATTTAGAGACTATATTCAAAGCTCAAAAACTTAACTCCTCAATATTTCTAGGAAAATACTTTGGTTTCTGGCATAGCTTTAGATAAAAATTAGAAATAAATTAAAATTCGTAGTTTTCAAATTATAGAAAATTTATTTAAAAACAATGATCATGAATTATAAACATAAACTTTGGATTATGAAAACTTCTTCTTTCAATATTCCCATTAATGAAAAGAGATAAACCTATTCTATAAAGATGTGAATCAATAGATATCAATACTATATTCTGTGGTAACAATTTTGAAGCATCAAAATTGGTGTTTTGTTCTCCCATTTTTGAAGACTTCAATTTTGAGTTTGAAATTATTGAATATTTTTCTAACTTTATCTGAATTGAAGAACAGGAGTGACATTCTCGAAACTTTGCAGATTGCAAACCATTGATTGCAAATTCAATCGGTATTCACAAAACATTTTTACTTCTGCAATGTATTGCAAAATTTGCAAGTGCTTAAGACCACTCGCAAATTATATTTTTAATGTTAAAACTCTTATTCAGATAATATGATATTCAATCGAACTTTTCAAAAATTTCATTTTGATTGGTGTTTTTTTTTATCGCAATGACTGAATATATTTAATTTTAGACAACTTGAGAAATATTCTTCTATAAAAAGTATATGTTGATAAGAATGAAATTTCAAATCAGTGTATATTAATCAAAAAATCAATATTCATGTAATTTTTGTGTTAAAAGTTTAAGGAATTTTTTATTTTTAGTATTAATTAAGTTTTCAGTCAATAAAGTTAACAATAGATGTGTTTCTCCTTTAAATATGATTTTATCGATAACTTAATTGCAAAATTTGTAAAGTGTTAGCAATTTGTTTTGTGAAAACCACTTTGAAATCGATTGCTAACACTTTGCAAAGACCATTGCAATATTGCAAATTTTGCGAAAATTCGAGAATGCAGCCCTAGTTTTCTTTAGCAATATTTGAATAAAGTATTTTCCATTAGTTTTCTATTCTAATGTTCCGTTATAATTCACATTAAAATTTCTAAAATAAATATTTTTATTAAATAAGGGCAAAAACAGTATCATTAAAATATGGAAAATTTATCTTATTTTCCACGTTTCTGTAATTTTCGATGAAAAATATAATTATTCATCACTCGAAACGCTCTTAAAAATCAATAAAAGATTAATGGTTTAAAACCGGCAATAATTATATAATTAAAATTTAAAATGCTTCTATCAATTAAGCATAAAATTAAAATTAATAACAAGAAAATGAATACTTTATTATTTTAAAGTCTGTTTTATTCACTTTGAGTTATTTACATAGAATACTACTACAGAGAAAATAAAGATCCAATTTCGTTTCAAAATGGAATATTTATACATTTCATTTTTGAATCTTGAAAATTTTACTTTATAATTAATGATTAATATCAATGATTCATTTAAGAGTGAAAGTAGTTTCTCATATAAAATTTCTACAATTATCATAACTTTTTTTTATAAAAAGGACAAAAATTATTATAACTTTTATTCATCATTCCGACATTTGACCTCAATATAAGCGGGCAACAAAGTTAATAAAGATAAAAAATCAAAACTCACTGCTCAACTCAAGTTTATTAAAAATTATTTTCAGCTCTACTCGATAAAAAATGAATAAATTAATTGTCAATCAACTCTATCTTAACTGTTTTTCACTTAATCATTTATCTCCCACTCATTTTTAGCTTGACGAAGTCATTGCATCTTAATCAATGAGTGATAGGCGAGCTTTTATATAATAAAGGAACCCTTATTTTTAGCAAATTTCTATTTATTGTTTCATTAGTAATGATTACTTTACAGTTGACTGAATCCATGCAAAAGTTTACATCTTTAAAAAAATAATCTTTATTTTGTCCGTTGTATCAAATTAGTAAACTATAAATTGTAATGTTGGAGAAAATCTTTGAATTCTTGTGATTCTAGACGAAAAGCCTGACCTTGGGGTGAAATTATTTCTAACGTTACGTCCAACAAACACATCATTAGTTCAATCAAACTATGATCGCAAGTTTTGCTCATTTCTATTGCTATTATGTTCTGCATCTCTGAATGAATTTGATGTTTCTCCTTCATATTCTTAGGATTTTGTGCTATCAAAGTCTGGAGCCATTCAAAAATGTATGTGAAATGCATATTAGGAATAGTTTCATAATTTTTTTGAAGTTCATTCATCTTGTCTTTTAACATGCTTAAGAAAGTATTTTTCAATTTTCTATTGGAGAAACCATTTAATCTGAGATTAAAATATTCAACAGTTATTACTTGTATTTGGTTTAAATTTTTTGTAAAATTATTTATAAATTCAATCAATTCTTTGAAAGTCAATTTACGATATAAAACATTTTTCATTCTCATTTTATAAAACATAAGTGAATTGTTGACTGCAGTCTCCAAAGCTTTTTGATGTGATTCTAACTTTATATCAACATATCTTTTGATCGAATTTTCATATTCCTTGTTAATATTCGCACATAAAGTTGAACTCATTTCACTCAATCTTTGCATCGAAGATTCCGAATGATCATTTCCAATTTTTTCACCGAACGCTGTAAGTGCTGAATATTTTTCATTGATATGTATTTGGCTCAAAGCATTCTCAGACTCCAAATCGAAATCCTCGTTTTCAACAGAAGTTTCCATATTTTTCTTATATTTTAAAAATAACTCATTACTGAAATCCATGAAAACGGCTTCATTTATAATATCTTCTGTATTTTTAGATTTTTTTATGGGAGTTTCATTACTGAAAACTTCATTTATCTTCAAGTTTATTGAATCCTTCTCTGACACATTCGCCACAAATTGAGTTTCAGATGAATCTTGTATTGCTTTGCTTTCATCCATATTATTTTCATTGATATCAATAGTAAATAATGATTGAATCTTATTTATACTTTTAATAATATATTGTTCAAATTCATGCATTTCTGAATCGATTTTTTTCTGCAATCTATCATATGAGAGCAGAATTGATGACAAATCTAGTTTTGTGTTCTCATTTTTATTATCTATTTTAATCTTCATATCATCTATTTCTGAATCAAATATTCTGTGGACTATTTTTGGCATTTCAAATACCATCATAACAACTGAATCCAACTTTTTATTGACATCATTTAAATCGAAACAGTTTTCGGATATTGACATTATTTTTCTACAGAGATGTGAGATTAAAATAATTAAACTATGCAAAAATTTTCCCAATTCTAAAAAAATTGAAAACACTTGAAATTTTAAATATGACGCATAAATTATCAAAAATTATTCATAAATATTCATTAATTAATAGTGTATAATTTAAATTTTTCTTACTTATCATAAGTAGTGTAACTTATGCATAAAAAGTTTTTATTTTGAAATAATTCACATAAAACTTAGAAAACTATTCACTTAAAAATTTCGTAAACAATTCACTAATAGCTTAGTTTTAAAAAAATTCACTATAACTTCTTGGAAAATAGTAAGATTCTGAAAATAGTTAGCTAAAAGACTTGAAATTTATTTGATTTTGTTTTTGTAAATTTAACTCAAATCAAACTTAATAAAATTGTAGAAAGTTTTGTTGACTTAAGGATTATTGTTAACAGTGGGTAGTATTGGACTAAAAGTCCTTCATTGAAACGCCTCTTATTTTTATCCCTCATTCAATAACATTAAATTAACCTATTCTTGAATATGCATTTTTATGGTTATATCTTAAAAATATATAAATTGAATAGTCAAAAAAGTCATCACGTTATAAACACATTCCGATTCATTCAATAATATTATTTAAGTATAAATATTTTTCAATTTTATGAATAATTGTTTATAAGATTGAATATAATGTATTATATTTGAACAAACCGATTATTCATAATCATGATACTTTTATCTAACCATAAATTACATAAGCAACAACTCAACAAAATAGCAATATTTATTATTGTTATGAATAAAGGGGATCACTTCGTTTCGTCTAAATCCAAAATGTCTAAATTCAATATGTCTAAACCCTGTTTGAAAACCCTGATTCTCTGAAAGCCTAACAGATTAGCTCATTTTTCTATTTTACAAAGATCCACAATAAATTTACAGTTAGAAATTGATTTCGCGAAAATGACGCCAGATGATCAATTTATTTGGAAATTTAGAGAAATTTTGATTTAGTATTTTTACGAAATAAAATGAGTTATTCATAGTTTTATTTTTAATTAACAAACTTCTCTTGTAAAATGTTTGAATGAAATGAAAGAAACTTTGGTTAACATTATTTTGAAAGTTATTTATTGACCTTTACTACTAAAAACATTTTAATATTTCTTAGGGATTGCTCTGGTATTTGCAAGAAACGGATTTGCAAAGTAATAGAACTTCTATTGAATGAGTTTTCCTTTTTATTTAATCATTATCTAAAAATTATTGATTTTTAATAATGATAAAAGGTCTAGTTTAAAACTAATTCTAAAAATGGGTTAACCATTTGAGCAATCAGAGAATTAGGGTAGTTGAACAGGGAACAAACATTTTGAATTTTGATATTATGAATTTTGATATTATGAATTTAGACATATTGAATCTAAACATTTTAAATTTAGGCAAAACGAAGTGTAGCCGAATAAAGATTGCAAGTAGATCAATTTTCTGTAATTTACATTACAACTTAATTAGGTACTGTTAAAATGGAAATTTAATTTATGTTGAGAAAACTTTTTATGAGGATATTTATTATTGTAGCATTTATTGATATTCAATGAGAGTTAGAAGCTTCAATAAAAACTTTAAAACATATAACCAGTGGCGTAGCTGGCTATGGGGCTTAGGGGGCTAGAGCCTTCCCAGCGATTTCAGAGAAGTTATGTATAGATCTAATTAGATATCAAAAGTATTTTTTCAATGCCATAATTTTAATTGTTTGGATCAATATGAATAAAATAGAGTGAAAATCTATGTCAGAATATTCAACTTCTTCAAAGTATATAGAAAAATAATTATAAACTAATTTAGTCCAAAAGGAATAAAACTTTTGAAAATAGAAGCAATCAATCCATTTTATAATGAGTGGTAAATTATTTAAAAAGTTCTATGAAATAACGGAAACTGAATGGTTCAACAAAACTTGTTTGAATGTGGGTTTCAGCTAGAATTAACGCTACACTTGATTGTTAGGAGAATCGAGTCACCTCACCCTTAATTTATGAGCAAAATATTGTCATTCAAATCCGATGAGTTTTTAGTCTACCTCGATTCTCGAAATTTGAAATTTTTTTAGTCCCCTTCCCCACCTGGAAATCCTGGCTACGCCACTGCATATAACAGTTACCGCTCAGATATCAAGATCAATTTTAAATATCATTCATGAGTAATAATAATATCAAACTTAAATTGTTATTTCTAAATAACAAGAAGGAATAATCGTAATCAAAATTAAAATTATATTCAACTTCATACCGTCAACCATCTTTCTTCACCTTAAAACAAAAATTTCAGATTTAAATTCATTCGTTCGAATAATTTTAAAAAAATTTAATCTTTTATCAGTACACACTTTATAAAAAACTTTGACTTTCTTAAATTTGAATAACTAATATACTTAGTTGAAAATAATTATTCCACACAACTTTTTGATTTTAAACTTTTTAATATGATTAATATAACATAGTTTTTAAACGATTAATATGTGTGAATAACAAAGAAAATACTTTTTTCAAATATAAAGTTACTATATTTACAATTCAGATAAAGAACAATAATAGTAATGCATGAGTTGAAGGTCGATTGCATTTAAATTGACATTCAGTTCTATAACATTATAACATTCATGTTGTTTGAACAAAGTAGAGAAAAAACATCGGGCGGGCCTCTAATAAAACAGGTTTCAGTCACAGTTGAGTTTTTTCATTTTTCTGCTATAGATGCTATAGATATATGATTATTTCAAAAATGGCTTTAGCAGTTAAATGACAACAGACATCAAAAATTTGAAAACCGAAACTATCAGAGCTAAAAACTCACAGGTCAGTGAATTGACTCTCCTTATGGCTGTAGCTGACTCTCGTCCACCTGCAAGAAATATCTCAGAACGTTAGTGATAAGTTCTATGAATTGACCACTTCAGTCAAATCAACTTTCGCTAAAATAAATTCATTCAAAGTCTGATTAATTAAAATAAATGAGATATTATTCGATATTTATGATGATTTTAATTAATATTATAACTGATTACAAAAAATTGACTGTTTTTGATTGACTATTATTGAAACTAATTTCTGGAATTACTTTGGCATAAAAATAGAATTTAAAGATTTGACATTGAAGTTTGACAAACAATTCGTAAAAATGCAATAAATAGATTAATGAATGTATTATATGTCTGAAAATTGAAATAATGAGCATTTGATTGATATTTCACCATTTGAATAAACAAGAAAATGTTTCAAATAGATAATGATATAGAAGATCAAGCCATTGATATGAATCAAAACAATTTCTTTGTTAAAATAGATTTTACACTTCAGCGTTTCAGCAGTTTTAACAATGTACAAAATTATCTTTTCAATTATTATCATCTCTTTCACTGAGACAACTTCTTTACTCAATACAAGAGATGAGGCATTCATTTTATTTTCCGAAACTAAACCAGACATAAGAATAGCTCATCTCAATAGAGGAAATATAATTATAAACTATAATGAAACTGAAATATTATTCGAGAAAAACGACCCTCAACTTAATTTTGGAATAGATTATAGTATTTCTGGTAATTTATTGCTATGGAATAATCAAGAAATGAATTTTGTGGTGCCTTTGGATAACACACGGGATAATTGTCTGGGAATATATGCAAAGAAAGTATTAAGTAAACAAAAATATCATCATTTGGCACGCATTGCTTTTGATTGGATCCATGATCTGCTTTAGTGGACAGCAGATACAGAAATTCATGTGATTTCTATCATGAATAAGAATCTTCGATATGTTGTTACATGAATTCGATATCATAAGAAACCTGGCTATTGATCCTTTAGAATCATTATTATTTTGGATTCAATGGCAACAAAATGAAAGTAACTATAAAATTATGAGATCATCTTAAGACGGATCAGATATTAAAGTTATGGTTAATTCACGTTTGAAATTTTCTTATGAAATAGCACTTGATTTACAGAATGAGATTATTTATTGGATTGATGCACAACTTTATACACTCTCTTCTATTGACTATAACGGCAATAATAGACAACTCATTTTAAAATCTTACGATTTGTTCTCTAAATCGAATGGATTTCTTCGATGATTATATTTTCTGGACTAATGATAGACATAAAGCAATTCTGAAAACACATAAGTCTGGTCTTAATGGAACTGCAATACTGACAGTCATTAAGTCAAACACATCTATCATTGCCATTAAAATAGTTCATAATTCAAGACAACTCTTTTTAAATAATAGTAGAGTAAATTCAAGCTGTTATTTCTGTCTTTCGTCTGGTATTAATTCCTGTCCATCGATTATATAATATAAGTTTAATGAGAGTGAAAAAAGTTACATAAAAGTTATTATATCTAGTGAAAATCTTTTTTATTCAAAAATATATTTAGAAAGTTGATTATTTTTCAGGAAAGCGAAAAAAATTATTTCGATGCTTCGGATTCAGGCAAACAATACTCACGCGATTCTTCAAGATCTTCTACAGTATTAATAACTTTATTGGTTACATTTGTGATCATACAGTTTGCTGTTATTGTATTTATGATTTTAAAATACATGAAATTCAATAATTCATATTTTCATCGGTAAATTTTCATCAATTATTTTTTTCATGACTGCTTTATTAAAATTCTGATTTTTCCATAACTTTAAAAGCATTTCTAGAATCGGTGTTTCGCTAATGAAGACTGAAATAGTTACAGGAATGATTCATTGAAGTTAAAATTTTTCATCAAACTCCAGATTTAAAAAAATACAAATTAAGTATTTTTTATGAATATCAATTTTATTTCCAGCTCAATAAGTGAAATGGATTAGCGTTTAATTGTTTTGCGAATAAGTATTGAAATTTAAGGAATTGAAATATAAAAGATTATTAAAAAGAAAATGTATAATTATTTATTTGTGTAAAAGTTTGGTAATGTCATGTACAATAATGTCATGTACAGAAGAGAACGTGGGAGCTTGCAGTTTAACTCAGTAGTCATTTTGATAAGACTTATAATCTTTTTGGAAAGTCTTTATCAATATTTGAATCGAATAAAAACTCTTAACTAGTCATTAAGATAAATAATGAGTCTATGAATTTGTTTTTGTTTTATAAATAATTATATTTTTGTATAATGAAAGCAAATATCAATATTCGAATTGAATTTTTGAAATAAATAATCAAATTGTATTTTATTAACTATTATATTAATTGAATTAGGTTCTAAATATTCGATTGAGTTATTTATTTCAAAAATTTAATTAATATATTGATATTTTGCTTTCATTGCATAAAAATATGATTAGTTATACAATGAAAACAAATTCATAGATTCATTATTTATCTCAATGATTAATAATGAGTTTTCAGTTGATTCAAATATTGATAAAGACTTTCCAAAAAGATTAAAAGTCTTATCAAAATGACTATTGAGTTAAACTGCAAGCTCCCACGTTCTCTACTGTACAACTAAGAAAAACTGGAAGGGGAATTCTGATGTTTTAGTAAAAAAATCCTTCTCTTTACTCATAAATTCTCAAGCCTTACAATATCAGAGTAATTAAAGTTTGTAATCTTTTTTCTTAACTTTTATTTTTGCTTATCATATGAGTTATAATGTGCTAAAGATAAAAAGCTTTGATGATTTAATGATTAATAACTATTTCTATTAAAATGTATACATCAATATTCATTCTTCTACTAGAGAAAAGTGTTGAGTAATTTACTTCCCGATAAATAATAGAAGTAAATGCATTGCAATAAATGCGATAAAAGTTACCATTAATTAAGTTACTGTAAAATTGAAACTAATGCATACATATCATAATTTATTCCATGAAATCAACTTTCAGATAAATAAGATTTGTTTCCTATGAATAGTGAAAATCAGGTTCGATAAATGGCATAATAAGTATACCAATAATTAAGTTTGTGTTATTGTAAATACCAATACTGGAAAATTAAAACTATTGCATACATTATTGAGAATTCACATTTAATATTAATAAGATTTATTTCCTCTGAAAACTGATTAAATAGTGATAAAATGGTAACTTTTATGCAGAATAACATAACATTTTTCAACTTACATTTCAGCAGTTCATAAGTTCCAAAAATGTATTCCGCTATCATTTTAATTATTATAATATATTCAACTCAATCAAATTCTTCACTCAATAAAAGTAATAATGCGTTTATTTTATTTTCTGACAATTATGATTACATACGAAAAGCTTATCTCAATAATGGAGATAATACGACAAACTATAATGAAAATGAAATATTAAGTGTAGAAAATGTTAAAAGTATTTATGGGATAGACTTCAGTCTTACTGACAATCTTTTGCTATGGAATAATCAAGAAATGAATTTTGTGGCGCCTTTGGATAACACACGGGATAATTCTCTGGGAATCAGCGTTGCCAACCGTCCAGTTTTGTAAAACTCAGCCAACTGGACTCTTATTGATTGTTTTTGTCATATAGTTATGGGAAAATTCTTAATATAAATTTTAAACAAAACTTTAGAAATATAGATAAAATTTTTGATATAAGTTAATTTCAAGACAAGTATGATAACAGATTTAGAAAAATAGAACCGCATTTATTTACTTATTAATTATCCCTTACTGTATTATTGAAAATAATAAATAGCTCAAAGCTGCGGAATCTGAGAAAATTATTCATTTAAAATGAAAACCTAATATAGGATTTAACTTAAATTTTTGGTATATATTTGTCCAGTTTTAAAGTAAACGAAAGTTGGCAACGCTGTTCAGGATTGATGGCTAATGAATAGAATAAATACGATAACAAATTGGCAGTTGTTTCATAACCCGCCAGAAAGAATACTAATGAATAGTGTATTCAACACTAATTGGATAAATTGTAGCCAAAGACAAATGATAATCAACTTTTTCAGCCATAATAGCATTACTCAAATTTATTTCCAGTACTTTAATCTCCT
>JAQFXV010002205.1:0-10984 GCA_034694065.1 Camisia spinifer
AAATTTGTTCTTATTGTTTAAACAGCTTATGCAAACACTAGAAGAGGACGAGTTTTCGCGTAAAAACAAGTTGTCGTGGAAACTGGAACAGGTTCACGCCATTATGACCGGTGAATCTGATACATGAACTCTATATTCTATTAATTCTATGTGTTCTAAATCATACGCATTCAACAATTAGATGATTAATTCTTTGTCAAAAGAGTACCGTTTTCTAGTTCTATAACTAATTAATTATTTTTACTGTGATTTCAAACAAAGACTAAATAACTCTTAATACATATTAAATGACATAAGCTTTTGACTCGAATAGAAAGAAAATATATATCATTGAAGAAGACATTTATGATCTGGAGTTATACTAAAAAATTATATAAAATATAAAAAAATATAAATATATATTGAAAGTATATGAATGAGTATTTGGACTGAATTGAAACTCATGATCAGTGCCACAAACAAAACAAATTTTTTACTACAGTTGAGTCCCATCTGTTTATACGATTTTTTGGTGCAATTTTTAAAATTATTTAGACATTAGTTTTAGTAAATATTTTATAAATTATATCAAAGCGTTATCTTCGAAATTAATTCAATTAAATAGTATGAAATAGCATGAAATGGTGCTATTATTTATAATTTATGTGTAAAAAAGTCATCTGTTTTTATTTTTTAAGGTTATATTTTCTGCAACTCTTAGTATGAAAAGAATTCAATTAAAATATAAGTTGAAATATAAACGTGAAAATTATATAAAAGCTTTTTAATGGCAGCGTTACTAATGATGATTAAATGCCGCCAACGATATGACGATTTGTGGAAAGATAATGAGTGTATGTGTGCCTGATTAGTGATTATACATTTTCAGTGATCTCTCTATTATTAATCACTAAAAAAGTATTGCGTTTTGTCAAAAGAGATGTCATATAAGACCAAATTATGTAAACATTAATTAATTGAATGCTATCATAATTAATACAAATCATAACACATTCCCTCTCATGCACTGAATATGTGTCAAAAAATAGTACTTTCACACTATTATCTCCATTAATAATCATTATATAATTCATCGATTTTGAGAAATCAATTGTTCCTTTTTTACATAAATACATTGAAAAACTTTTTTTAATCAGATATCAAGACGTGTAAACTTGTCATAATTAATACATGAATCTCTGGAAACAAGCTTTATATATGTACTGCATATTACTTTGTCTTCCATTAATTTTTATCTCATGTATTATTTTTAATGTTTTTTTTTAAAAGTGTGACATTTGGGGCCTTAAAGTGCCGCTTCGTGTATGAACTTTTTAATTGGTATTTGAGTCAATCGACCTCAAAGAGGAAAGTTTATAATATTATTAATAACTTTCTGATCAAAACTAACTTATATGATATCATTGGATAATTTCATAGCAAAATATTGTAAATGATTGTAATAAAATTTCATTAAATTCACATAAAAAAATTGTAATTGTTTGTAGTTTTCAAATGTCATTTCGAACGTGAATTTTTTAAATCTATGAATTTAGTATAATATGTATTATGTAATGAAAAGCATTAGCAATACTACAGTATATAAAATATAAATATTAAATATTATTATATATAAGTTATATATTCATTAAAGTGTAAATAAACTTTGAAATTACTTTTTTTACATGTTGACCATTTTATTTTCTTATTCTAATCTAGATTTTATGCTTGCATTAAATTTCACAAATTATTGTTATTTATTTCTGACGGGCGTTGTTCTCAATCCGCTGAATAATTTTGTATAACTTTTATGTGCATTTGTCTCAAAGTTTCCTGACTTGAGCTCAAAATTGGTACTAATTTAGATTCTAATAATTAAGGTCCAAAATTTTTATTAACTATAACAAGAAATGCATGAGTGCTTTCAATGGTAGTCATCAGGCATATGCACGTGTATATACGGCTACTATTTCTCTATGAATTGGGTCAAGAGCTTAATTGTGTACTTCTTGACTGTGAATTACAATAAAGTGGTTATCATAGTCTCGTACCACATGGACATAGATTCAAAACAATAACCTTTCATTTCATGAGAAATAGAAATGTGGCATTTGCTTAGCCCTCAAACTGTACACACCTTTTCTTGACAAAAGCGAATTAATTTTACTACATTATTAGAAAAGATATTCATAAGAGTTTTTTCATTCGGTCACTTGAACTTAAAGTCCATACAAGCTTACGAGTCCACTAGAGTTAATATAACTTAATTTTTAGTCAACAGTTACTAAAATTCAGATGAAATGGAAAAATTTTCAGCGATAGCATTTCTATGCCTGTATTGGCAATCAATATTTGTAAGTGGTCAACAATCTGCAACATTGCCTAACAGTGACGAAACTAAGAAGTCAGAAGAGCCCAAATTTTCAATAGGACTCGGAGTTCTCAGTCCTTCTTATTCTCAAAAATTTGGAGAAGATGGTAAGAATTCATCCACTTTTACTATGAATATCTAAAATGTACTATAAGTTTATTTTGTTATCAAAGTTGCTAAAATAATAGTATTTTAAAAGCTGTTGATTTATCTTCAGTGAAAAAGTTTCAAAAGAAGAAAAAATTTCAAATAGTTTATACAGTATAAGACCACTTAAATTTCGATTTTTTTTCCTTTGAGATTTTTTTTGCAACTAAATCATCTCAAAAGTCGTCTCTCCAGATATTCAAAGGACAATCAATCATAGTCTGAAGTTATAATTATTTTTCAATAAAAAATTTGAATCACAGAAATTCTCTGAAAAACTTACCAAGTGATAAGCTATGATATAAATTATTAGTTATAGAAGTTAAAATGTTTAAGATAAATATTTCACTAAAAACTTTAATGTTAAAAAGTTGATAGTAAAATTAAATTTATAAAATAATTTGATTAATAGGTAAGATTAAACTTGACTTCAATCAAGACAGTGGTGGTTATTCTTATACTCTGAATAATGGGGCACATCCTGTCTCAAAGACAGATCGCACAGACAGATCATCTCAAGATGATAAAAAATTTTCATCTGATTTGAGGGCAGCCGTAAGTAAACATAAATAATTATTAAAGAATTAAATCGGGAAATTAGTTTTATTTAATTGAAAGGACACTCCGACACAATTAGCAACAAGTTCTCAATTTGTCCCGAATAACCCAAGTTATAGTAGTGGTGGTCGGCCTGATTTCCCTGATATAGGTGTTGGTTATGTAAGTAGAGAATTGCACGTAAATTCTTAAACTCTAAAGTTAGGCTTAATTAAGTGAATCTTAAATTTTAACCATTAAAGTGTTATAATTCGGATCCATACTTATGCAATAGTGACTTGATTTCAAATTATTTTGTTTTCGATGAACCTAAAAATTTGATTCAATTTTTTAAACAAATGCAATAATAAATTGTCTGTTTTTAGCCTCAGTCTCAAGTTTCTGTATATCGTCAATCGGGCTCACAATCAGCTTCACCATCGCCTCAAAGTTATGGATACAATTATGGTGGACAGCAATATAATGGTCAACAATATAGTGGTCAACAATACAACGGTCCGCCACAATATTATGGACCATCACCACCACCACAAAGTTATCCAAACAGTGCACCACAAAGTTATCCAAGCAGTGCACTACAATATAGTCAAAACGGAGCTTATAATCCAGTGCAACAAATACCTCCGGTTGCTTCTACTGTCCAGAATAGCCAACAATTACCATACAATCCAATTGTTGGTAACTCTCCTCAAGTACAACAACCCTACCAACAACAGCAACAACCAGTTGGTCAATACTCCTATTTAGGTCAGGTGCAAAACCCTGCACTCGCTCAGCAACAGTTGGCATATCTTCAACAGTTGGCTCAAAGTTATGGTCAGCAATATAGTGGTGGAATGTATGGCTCGGCATCAACTCCGGGACAATCAGTTTATAATCCATACGCTGCTGCTTCAAGTTATGGAGCTGGTTCCAGTATTGGAGGTGGTGCAGGAGGATATGGACAAATGAGTCCCGAGGCTATGAACGCGTTCCGTTTACTTTATTCCTCAGGCAGTGAAAACCTTATGAATTATATGAGTCCGTATAGCTCTGGAGGATATGGTGGTGGAGGTGGATATGGAGGATATGGAGGATATGGTGGAAGTGGAAGTAGTTATGGTGGTTATGGGGGAAGCTTAGGAGGAGGCTTAGGAAGTGGTTTGGGAGCTTTGAGTGGATTGAGTGGATTGAGTAGTCTTTTTGGCTGATTTTACAAACAAAAATATTGTATTGATTGTACAGTATATAGATTTTAGTTCTATATATATTGGCAAAAATATAGCTCAAACAATGTTTTATTTGCACCAAATCATTATTCATGTTCATTATTTTCTCCAATTTATGTCATATTATTTAAGTTTCAATTTAAATATCGATTATTTGTTCTCTTATTTTATTACTTTAAGTAAGAGATTGGTGTAATGTTTCAATAAATCTTTTTTAATCGATAATATCATATCATTTTTCTGCATTAGCAAAGATTTCTGATGAATATTTATCTTAATTTTCTCATGTAATCGTTGAATTTTGTCATTGATTCAATCTATTTGAATGACTCACTCTATTTTTAATTCGCATTGTTTTTGCTCAGATTTTGTCGAAATTCACATTGTCTAAAAAATTTAATGGATCGAAATGAATATACGACTTAAGTTTTGGACAGTAAATCTTTAGTAGTTTTGGTTTTATTCTGATTATATATCTGCAAAAACTTGGTAGTTATCTTATTATATGAGTACATTCAGAAGATATGGAAATAATAATCGTAAGACAATATTTTAGGATAATTCCCATTGAGTAATAAAATTTAACAAAAATGTGTTGGAAGGCCAGATAAATATAACTATTAAAATACTGCTAAATTTAATATGTTTTTGATGACTTATGCATGACATTGAAGTCCTTGTATTTTTAAAATATCTTATTATAATTCCATTTCTTACAAATCTAAAAATTTGCTAAAATCGTGCACAACTTTTTGATTTATATTAATAACTTAAAATTATTTGAATTCGTTAATTAATTCAAAGTAATTTTATTCTACATTTTAAAAATCAGAATAACATAAAAATTGATAATTCAATTTTTTATTGTATTAAGTATTTTATGGAAATTTTGGTCAATTGTCGACTAAATGTTTGAATAAAAATTTGTCATTGACTTTACGCCGATTCGCTTGAATTCCAATTTGTCGATAAAGCTTTATTAGAAAAAAGTTTGATTCTCATTTTGAATTATCAAAAAGACCAATTTTTATTTTTCAATATTTAAAAAACTTTAAAATAGAAGAAAATTTTCATTGATCAAAATTTAATTTCGAAATTTCCCTCCTAATTACAGTACATTTTTCTTCTTTTTCCATAATAACAATTTATTTATTTTTTTTTTGTGAAATTTAGTTTCAAAAATAAATCTTCTGCTGTTTAATATAATGAAATCAATGAATAATTAATCTTTAAATTTCGGCAAATAAAATTGTTAAAGTGCTCGAAATGGTTTAAAAATTGATAGTTCAAATTTTCCTTCAGTCAGCCAAAAATGGTTTAACTTGATTGAAAAATTCTAAATTATGCTTATTTAATGCTGTTATATATACTTTATTGCGAAACACTATAAAGCCTTAAGCGATACAAATAATTAACAGATAGTTACTCTATAAGTTGATATTGAATCTTCAAAATCATTGAGTTTGAAGGTTGAAATTCGCTATTTTAAAGCTTCAAATTTTTTAGACACTCGAATTATATTAATTGACTAAATTTAAACCTTTATATAACTTAACTTAGTCTCAATAATTGTTTACTGCATCAGAGCTTAAGCTGAATTCCGTGTTAAAATAATATTAGTGAGTGAAGGTGTGGCGTATATTTGTAACACATTGAGAGCTCAGAAAAGATTCTTCAGCATTTTTTACCGTTTTTGAGTCGAACTTTTCGAAAAAGGCGTGCTTTGAAAAACTGTATCAGAAATTCAATTGAATGAAAATTATAACTGTATTTCAATCATGAGAACTGTTTCATGCTGTTTTCAAAATTTGTTCTAAATATTTAAAAGCTATTAATTAAATTCAAATTTATAGAAAATCCTTGAATTCAATTAAATTTAAATTAAGATGTATATTCTGTTTGTGTTCAATTGCATTCAACTCATTCTAACTTTATAAGCATTTGTTGACTTCAAACAATAAATCGATTTTTTTCAATAGTTTTTTAAAGATAAAGATTTATAAACTTTCTACAAACTAATTATTTTCACTGTGAATACTGATCCAAATATGTCCTGAAATTTAGTTTAACCTCTACTAAACTAGACTAATACTTGATTGAGATTTTCACTGCCTACTAAAAAATATATTTTATTGACCCTTCAAATAATTTCACACAAATATTGATTAGATTTTTAAAAAAAAAATGAATTTTTAATAAGTTTGTCTCCATTAAATTGATAGTTTAATTATTGCATTTCATTTTCGTAGGAATAAATTTAATATAATATTATCAAAATTATATAAGTTTTATGATTATCATAAAATTATACAAATTATTCTTTTTATTTAAATTTTGCATTAGTTTTCTAAATTAATAAAATCAGTCAAATTTGTTTTTCGTTTAGTTTATTTTTTATTTCAAATTAAAAGTCATTAGAAATTAGTTGAAAACTATTTTTTCTTTTTTTACTCCAACTTTATTTTATATTATATCCATATAAAAAAACTTATTAATTGTTCGTGAAGGTCAATAACCTGAATGTGATAAATAAATTATTATTATTAAATAGAAAATTGAAGAATTGATTTAAAGCTGACACAAACTTTACTTTAAATATAAATGAATTTGAAAAATTTGTAAATCTTTATCTAAACGAATTGGAGGCATTAAATTTGATTCATAAGATTTCATAAGATGGTTAATTGATAAGTTTTAAATTCAACTTCAACTGTTTAAAATTTATTTTCCGTGACCGTAATGACTGCCGACGTTGTGTCTCACCTAATATGTTGTGAAAAAATAAATAAATTCAAAATAAATCTAAAAATTAGAAATGGTATCCTTACCCCCCACTTGAAGTTTCCGTGATAGTCAGTCTTCTGATAACTGTAATAATTAATAGTTATTGAATTTTGTTACAAAAATATGAACTATTGTTTGACTCACGTATATACGGGTCCCACTCGGCCATAGCCTCCTCTTCTAACACGGCTTAATACTCGTTGAGTATCTTCATTATTTAGTGAACGTCTATGGAGTGTAACAGTAAACCCGTCACGAATGACGATTAAAATGGTTAAGAATTTGAAAAATATCTAAAATATTACTTTTTAAGGGTTTTGATTAGGGGTACACCTTATACAAACTGATATAACATTTCAAAATGTTTCAGTATTTCTAATCAAACTGAAAAAATAAATTATATATTGACGGGTTTTCTGTTTCACTTCCTTTAACATTATTTAATTTAAAGAATCAATCGATTCATTGAAAATGTTTTGAATATTTTATTTAAGAGCAAATATTTATGAAAGGATTCATATTATTCAAAACATTATGAATAAGTTAATTGTTAGGCGTTAATAACAGATAAATAAATATTCAAATAAATAACTAAATATCAAAGAATGTATTCAAATAAATAAAAGAAAATTAAAAAGTCATCGAGACTTTCGCAATATTTTTTCAGTAAATCTGATCAGATTATTATTACTATTCTTTGGGCGCAATCTTAATATTAGTATCTTTGGTATAAAAATTTATCTAAAATAAGAGAAAAGAGATATTTACAGAAAAAATCATGCATTTGCTCGAGATATGAGTTTATAAGTTTAAAAATGTTACCTCTCTCTCAATAATGGTATCAATTTGACAACTCTAGGATGAGAGGCAGCGCTTTCTTCTTCTGTTTGTTCTCCTTCTCCTCCTCCTTCCCCTCCATCTCCATCTCCTTCTGATTCATAATCCCCGCCATGATATCCTCCTCCATCATCCCCTCCACCATCACCATGATATCCACCGCCATCACCATGATATCCACCACCATCACCATGATAACCACCACCATCTCCACTATCTCCTCCTTCTCCCTCATCATCTTCAGCAAAGACTAGACCCACCAAAACAATTACAAAGATGCTTATCTAAAGATATTAGCAAGTTTTGACACATCAAAATTTCATTCAAACAATTTGTTAAAAAATCAAATTCCTAAACAACGCTTACAACAATTTTAGACACCATTATGACAATAATAACTGTCTATTATGACAAAACTTCAATAAAATAGTTTCGCACAACTCAACAATCTCTGAAACTTTCAACTGAAAACTAAATTCGAGAAATACTTTCACGAAAGCTTTTATATATAAAAAGTTAATAATAAAAATTAATTTGGCAGAAATTCGACAATTGAGATGATATGTTTAAATGTTTTATAGGCAACGATTTTGTCCCAATTGGAGTCAAACAGAGACATCGCGAATATGGTTCGATTAAATAAAAAAAGTTTTACACTTATGGTTCTCATGATCAGTTCTCATGTATCAAAGAATCGATTCGCTAACACTAACACCAATTTACTGATGGGTTACCATTTGTCATATGCATGAGTTGTTAAGTGCGACACTAGAACAATATCCTAGTTTTTTAGTGTGAAAGGTCAACTTCTAATCATTATTGCATGAAAAACTTTCACTTTATTTTTATTTTATATCTATTTCCTATTTTTTAGAACGAATTTATTTCCAATATTTTGTTTATTAAATTATTTGTGACAATAATACGGTATAACTAATAAATATCAATTTATTCAATTTTTCTTCGTTGCGTTGATTCATAATAAATAATCAAAAACTTTCTTACTTTTTACACAAACGTATAAATACTGCAAATTTGCAGAAAGTATGGACTGTTTCGACTGATGTATTATCGAGTCGTCTTCAGCATAAAATGATTCAAAATTGTTTGACTCTTGTTTGTTGTGTGCATTTGTTTAGAGTAGTTTTGAGAGAGAAATGCGAGATTGTTGACAATAAAATGTCAAATATGCAAAAGTTGAACATGATCTACAATTATATTTTGGGCATTTGAGACTTTAAATGTCTTATAATAGAAACTTGTAATGATTTTTTGTTTATACAATAATTAATAATAATAGAATTTGTGTTATCTGTACAACTCTGCCACAGAATAATAATAAATAATAATAAATATCAGTTGAGCTTTAAATTTTACGAAAAAACTTAGGTTTCATTAATTTTTACAATAAGTAATGAAATCATTTACGGAAGAAATTTTTTGGTGAATAATTGATTTACCCTCTCATTAAAGTTATAAACTATTTTTTATTTAATTTAATTGTTAACATAAAATTGCTTATATAAGAATGCATGGACTCAAAAATATGACAGTATTATTATAAAAAGTTATAACTTTAGTTGAAAGTGGAATAAAATTTGAATTATTTTATTCGAAAGTTTGAACTCAGTTCAAAAGGAGATCCAATTTCATTTAACTCAGATATTCTTATTAACTTTATATTATAAGTCATTCTCAACTCAATCAAATATTCACTTATTTGCAATTCAATACTATTTCTGAGTGAATTTATTACTGTAAACGATTCTTTTCGAAGACTAAGTTATTTCACATTTTTCAGGATTTTGACTAAAACTGAATAAAGATTGATAAAGATTGGCTAATTTCCGTTTATTTATCATATTTTAAATTTTTATATTATCGCACAGTATATTATTGATTGTCTATTGCAAGCAAAATATGAGTACTGACATAACTCAATGAAATGAGATTATGTTTAATGGGAACACTCTTTAGAAAGTGAGTGTTTGAATTACAGTTACTGTTACAGTTAGTACAGTACTAACTAGAACTTTCTTTTAATTTATGAGAGTCTCCTTCAAATAATCCACAACTTTGTCATATATTTTGATACGCTTGAGCTCAAAAAAAATTATGAATAAACTAAACATAAAAGTTGATGTCGATATCCATATTGAATGTAAGATTCACAATAGAAACTTAAAGTTAACTGTACTTTTCTTTATTCAAAAATATAAATGACTTCAAAAACAATAATATCATCGCTTTATTCATAATTATTGAATTTTTAATAGATTAGGCGGAAAAAGAATATTTCTTTCAAAGGAATGACATTGGATTTTATTGCCTGAGGGAATCATAAAGATTAGGAACAAGTGCGGGTGTCTTCTCAAAAAAGTGAAATAAAGTTATGTTAACTGACGTTTAGTCAACTTTTGAGTTTACAAAAGGCCTGAATATGGGTTAGATCTTAATGCTGGCCTAAAAGTGAAACATTATTAGTACTTTTTTATTATTTTGCAGAACACAATTGAAAACGTCTCCATAAAAAATCTCTGAAATTTTTCATAAAACCTTCAAATAGTTATTAGAATGTTCGATCTGTTAAATTTTACTCGAAATAGATCACATCTGATCCGCTAACATAAAACTTTATTTAATTATTTCTTGTTGATATAAATGATTAATTACTCTAATTGCAAATTAAATATCGACTCATTTCTTTATAACTTTATTAATATTTTAGTAATTGTTTGCTCATTCAGTTCAATTATCTGTTCTTTATAACTAATTTACTTCACTTTGAGTTTTCAGCTTCAATTTTTTCAGTCTTCACCTTTTATTTCAAATTAATCATTAGTTTGAATAACAGTAAATAATCTGAATGAGAAATTATTAAGACTTTTTCATAATTTAATTTGAAGATTGTTATTATTGAATAAACACTCAAAATTGTATTAGGTTAAAATGAGAGATTGAAAGATTTTAAACCCATAGGTTTTTCTATGAGTGAACGAGATTTACCACATTTATCATCATTTCTGTATCAAATGATTAAATTACTTGAATAAAACCAAAAACCATAAAACATTTAATAAGTAAGTTCTTGATGATAGTA
>JAQFXV010002206.1:0-10977 GCA_034694065.1 Camisia spinifer
ATTGATTAAAAATAATTTTTTGCATTTTATATTTTGATTGTGTACAAATAAGTTTAAAGCTTAAAAAGTCTAGAAAATGTTTTAAAAGTTCTCGAGCCCCACAAAACGTCCGTCTTAGGCTATTTGAATGAGTTTAAATCGCCTAATTTTCATGTGAGCCCACTTAACTCAAGTCCCAGTTAAATCAAGAGAAATTAATTAAAATTTTTAGCCTTTTTATCCTTTCTCTATCTATATAATATAATCCCACATTTAATGAAGTCCATAAGATCTATTTAGTGCGACAGTGAATTTCACGCACACACTATTACATTGACTTAAACTTCACTCACATTTAGACAATAAAACATTACTAGTTTTATAGACAATTCAAAAGGAAATATCATTTGCATTGCATATTGAAAAAAATTTTCAGGTTTCTCGTAATTTTTCGAGTAATAAAAATATTTTTGTCAATAAACAATTCATTTCCGGTAAATATGAATCTTCGTCATTACTCTAAAGTTTTGGAAAGACTGTAAAAGATGACTCTAAATTAATGCATAGTGGAAGGGGTCCAATGACAGGACATGCATCACAAATACCGAATGAGCTTACTTGATTTACCGGAATGTTTACCCTGAATATCCAGCCTGAATAATTCCTATACATTTATCTGATAATTTCGCAAAAGCGATCCTCTTAAACTTCAAATTTTCTTTCAAAGTATATATTTCAGGCAGATTAAGCGAAAAAATAGATAGAGGAACAAATATGAGCAAACTCAATTTTATACAATTCGTTTCAGTTTGCTAAAATTACTCACAACAATTTCTAGATATGTAACTAATGAAATGTTGAATGCGTTTTGATGTATTTTTTCAAGGTCGAAAAGTTGATGAAGTTCGATAGACTCGAAACGTAAATCATAAAATGAATTCTCTTCCAATGCTGTTATGTTAGAAAGTCCTATGTATAAATTTTTGAAAACTTTATCCTCTTCATCTGAGTACCATTCACTAATATTTTTTGCAATTCCCGCAAAATTATCAAAATTATTTTCTACGCAACTGAGTTCTTTATTGGAACTGTCAGGTATGCTACATTTACACGGATAAGTAACATTCTCTGGAGGACATTCACTTTTGGCTGATGAAATTGCTAACAAAATCAAAATAATTCTTCCTTTTATATCGATGAGCATTCTTTAATTTCATATAAAATAAGTTAATGCAAACTTTTATACTTTTTAAATGGAATTATTTAAAAAATATTTTTAAAATTCAAAAACTGGTGAAAATATTGCAGTCTATATTAAAAACAGTATTTAAAACAATTTTGAGTGAAGCATTTGACTTGTTTGGGATACAAGTAATATAATGCCGTTTAAATTAATTTTATTAATATAATAGTATAACATTACCTGCAATAAATCGCTTAGGTTCACTCTCTTTTCTACTTTTCTATCTCTTAGATTCTTAACTCAGTATATTTGATACAATTTTATGCCATTAAATTATTCGATAAAAAGAATGATTATTTTAAGATAGTAATTTTTATTATTTCCATTCTTTGAATTTTTTATATGATCAAATTCATGAGAAGATCATCATAAAGTTTACAGGTATACAAATAGTTGAGATGATTGTATTTAATTGAAATGAATGGAATTTTTTCCTTATTATAATATACACATAAATTCAACGGTTTATGAAAAGATTGCATTGAAGGTGAAATGTAAACCAATTTGAATGGAGCATTTAATATACATGTGATATTCGACTAAAAAGACGTTAAATTTTTATTTTCATTAAGTTATAATATTTCATGCAATAAATCTCTGGCGTTCATTCAGTTCCTTAATATGTCTTTCATTCTAATTTATTGATTTAAGAGAAGTAATTTAGATAGTGCTATCCGCGCGATATTACTAGCTAACCTAACCTTAAAATGTTAAATTAAAATAAAAAAAGAATTTTGTGTCATGTAAGTATGATAGAATTTATGAGAAGATCATAAAATCTACTGGTAGTATAGACTCTAGAGAGGAGTCGATTTAGATAAATTAAAAAACAGTTTAACAGGCATTATTTTTATTAATTAGTATTGTAAATGAAAATAATCATTGAATATCTATAGAATTATGATTCATAGAGAGTATATCAAGACTGGAATGCAAGAGGTTTACTAGCTTTATAGTTGAAAATAAAAATAAAAAGGGTTTAACTCATATATTTTTTATCTTTAAAAAAAGCGACTCGTATCAAATTCTGAATCTCTGTTTGTTATATGATTCTTTTAAAGGTTCGTTTTCAAGTTAGTCAGGGCTAAAAGATTACTTTAAATTCAAGTTTTATTCAATGAGTTAATACAAAAAATCCTTATATAAATCTGAAAATGAAATGAAAACAATTTTTATAACAAATTTAGAATAAAAATACAATCATTTACTCAGATTTAAATTATTTCTAATTATTCAACAAATTTTTAGTTGTTTTTTGTTTTTTTGCTGAACTATTATTTGCTCTGACTTTAACTTGATTTCTTTTTTCTAACAAATCATGCAATAATTTTTGACTATGACTATTTTCATTATGACTAAGTATTAAAATTTCTTATCAAATATTGTATTTTGAGTCACTAACTTTTTATTGTAAAGATTTTGATTTAAGGCCTTCTAATTTTGAATGTTAAAGCTAGTAAACCTCTTGCATTCCATGATTTATTTGATAATATTTTTTTTATAGTATAACAGATTTAATTGAGTAGAGGAAATTTTTAAAATTTTATTTCCATTTATTTTTGAAATATCTATTTTTATTTTTTTGAGTAGTACAGTTTATCCCGCTTAAAGTGAACCCGCATATAGTGAATCCCGGTTATAGTGAACGATATGACCCGAACAAAGTCCCGGACACCCTTTTACATGAGAACGTTTATTGTGAATCCCGCTTATAGTGAAAACTTTTGGCTGCACCGACTGATTCACTATATACGGGATAGACTATATATTTTTTATTTGACTGAATTCATGAGAAAAGCATGAAATATAGAGGTAAATTTCAGTTAATTTAAAAAACTTAAATAATCAGCTGAACAGACTATATATTGATTTGCTTTATAATCATTCATTTTTATTTTTACTAAATCATAATGAACATTGTTCATTTAAATTCAAGAAAAATGTCTGTTTGTTTTTTAATTCATAGAGATTATGCGATTATTATAGTTTGTTAATTATAACAGATAAATATGTTTTAAGAACTTTTATTGAGCATAATTAGAAGATAGTTTTAATTATATTTTTTAAGATAATTTTTATTATTTTGATCCTTTGTGTCTTTTACTTGACTGAATTTATAAGAAGAAGCTCATAAAATCTACATGTATGCAAGTAGTTGAATTGATTGCAATAAATTTCATAATTTAATAAGTCCACAATCATATTTTTCAATCAACTGATAAAATGCATTACTATCTCGATCTTTCTGATACTAAATAATCATTATACAAGCTAACCTTTCAGTATATATCTTTGAAAAAGAATTAAATAATTAAATATATATAAAACTGAATAAACAAAGTCACAAAATTGAATAATAAAAAGCTGCAGTAATTGAGCAAAAAAAAGAAGAAGAAATTTATTAAACTAAATAAAAATCTAAATAAAACACATATATCATCAACAATATAATAGCGATAATCTCTTAGCACTCATTATTCACTTAAAAGTCGTTTTTAGTAATGAAATGGAATTAGTTTTCATGCAATAATAGCTGATATTATCGCATCTCTAAGTTATAATCAACTAAATTGGTTAATACTATAGTTTTTTTTAAAAGTTAAAAATAAATAGAGTGAAAACTCGATTGAAATCCCACTTTATTTGTATTTGAAGTGAAGAACTACTCAATTACAAGCGACCACATAATCATCTAAAACCTAATTTGCATTCAATAATTACATTTGAAAAGAAGTAATACAATTGCAATCTTTTAGAAATCATTTCCATAATTAAAATCTGATTCTGAACTTAGAAAAACAGCAATTATTTGCTATCATAACTGCAACAAAAAGTTAAGCAAATCTTTATTACATAAGTGAAAGAAAGAGCAAAAAATTTGCTTCAACTCAAGCTCTAAATGCAAACTATTTTTTGAGATTGGTTTATAATTCTTATGATATTTTTCGACTGTTTATCGTTTTCTTAATAGATTTCAGAGTTCAATATGCAAATGAATATATGTATCAAAAATGATAAATAAAATGGTTTAAGACTAATAATGAGATTATAACTGCCATATTAATATAGAAGTTAATAATTGGAGAAAATATATTAAAAACTGATTTTTGATAAGATATCGATTTTGAAAAATTTATTAATTCAATTGTAAAAACAATTAATTAATTGAAATGAATATGTTATAATTATCGTTGATATGTCGTCATAATAACAATAATGAATGGTATGAATGCCGTCTCTTATTGATTAAAAATTCGCCTCGAATTTCACTTTAATAAATGAATGCATAAGACGTTATAGTGACGTAATGCTATGTGATAGCAGCGGAGTCTCTGATAGCACACCTCATCCATTACGGCTGAAAAAGACGCCTTAAATTTCAGTATCACTGAATGATCGCCTATGAAGTTATAGTGTATTAACGCTATGTAGAGTTAATTTCGGCTTTTCTCCGCTAACTCACTGGTCATCGGCTTATGTTTATACACGAAAGCTCAGCCTATTTCCTAGTAAAAGTGAAATTTGATCCTTTCTACCGAAGGGTTAAAGCCAACGAATAGCGATTTCACGAATCACACATTTACACGAAAATTTGCATTCTCAAAATAAAATCTGATTTAATTCAAGTAACTGATTGATGTTTATTAATGAAAGAGTGGCTTCAATTAGTAGTATTTTAATTCCCCATTTTTTGGCATTTGAAGGAGAGTCCCATAAATAGCATAAAATCTGATATGATATTTGGGTTAACTAAAGAGGTGTTAATTGAATAATAGTGTTGTATCAGTTCGGGTTTTTTCATTTCTATTCAGTTTCTATTCAGTTTCGGTTAACTGAAACAACACTATTGAATAATAAAATTACTGCAGAACTAATTATCACATCTATCATAACTAATTAGAGTAAATAGTTTACTTAATATTTTATATATTAATATAATTAAATTAATGATACTATTAAAATTAATAATAATACTATAAACATAATATTATAATCTTAATTGATGTTTTGATTGAAATGAGGTTTTCAAGTCTCTCTCGTAATTCAAACTCGAGAATAGATTAAGTCTCGAATATTTTTCAAAATCTAAATGACTCAAAAATCAATATTTGTTAATGATAGAGCAGGTGGAAAATAGTGGAACGAATACTTCAATAAAACAGTTACTCAAAAGATGAACATAAATATAGAGTTTGAACACCTGTATTTGGCAGATTGAGTTGAGGTTTTTCATAATCTAATAGCACTTACTTTCAGTTTTGTTTATATTTAAAAACCAAATATATATTATGTGATCGAAATTTAATGCGGAGATTGCATTCTGTATTGAAAGAAGAGAGTAAAACAATTTTGAGTAAATCATTTAATGTGAATGTGATATTCGATTAAAATTACGTTTAAATTTTATTTTCATTGTGATATAATATTTAATGTGATAAATCGCTGTCTTTCACTCAGTCTTTTGATGTCTTTAATTCTGCAGTAAGTCTATTTGATATAATTTTATGCGATGATATAATTAGATAAAAGAAATAACGACTAGCAATTTCGTGGAATTATAATCACACTTCTCAATAATTGATTAGAGATACGATAGTAGGCGAAAGTGTATTTGATGCTCTAACAAGTGTTCACTTCCCCATAGTAACTATACATATTACTTTTCTATTTTACTAATTCATAATGAATTAAAAATACTTTATTGATGTAATAGATTTAGTTTAGATAGTGCTCGAATCCCCGCCTGTGCGATATTACGCATCACCTAATCTAATTGACCTAACAATAAAAGTTAATTTAAAGAAATAAGTGGGTTTTGTGTAATGTAAAGGGGGAATCAATACACAGTTAAGCATTTATGACCAAATTCATGAGAAGAGCAGACAATCTACTGGTAGTAAAGAGGATTTGATTCTGATAAACTAAAAAAAGTTTAACATGCACTATTTTTATTAATTAGTATTGTTAATGATAATGATCATCAAATTTCTATAGAATTATATTACATGATTTATAGAGAGTATATCAATTAGAAATGAGAAAAAATTCACTAATGAAAAAGCTTTTGTATGTATTAAGATAAGTGAGTTAACAAACATTAATAAAAAGCGTATAAACCTATGAGTCATAAGACACAGATTTAACACCTTATTCAGAATACATACAAAAACTTTTTCATTAGTGAATTTTTCTCAATTTTCATTGATATGATTATGATATTTTTTTAATAGAATAACAGATTGAATTGAGCACAGAAAATTTTTTAATTTTATCTTCATATATTTTTGAAATAACTATTTTTCTTATTTTGAATAGTATATATTCTTTATTTGACTGAGGAGAGCACGAAATATAGAGGTATATTTAAGATAAATTACAATAAATTAAATGAGCAGTTGAACAGACTATACTGATTTACTTTATGAGAATTAATTTTATCTTCATATATTTTTGAAATATCTATTTTTATTATTTTGATTAGTTGATAATCTCTATTTGAATGAGAAAAACATTAAATATAGAGGTATATTTGAGAAAAATTAAAATAAATTAAATAATCAGTTGAACAGACTAAATTATATACTAATTTGCTTTATGAGAATTCGTTTTTTATTTTCATAAACTTACATTGTAAAGGAACATGATTTATTTAATTTCGAGAGAAATATCTGTTTTTCAATTCATAGAGACTATGAGATTATTTTAATTTGTTAATTATGACAGATAAATATGTTTTTATAAGTTTTATTGAGCATAATTAAATGATGGTTTTAATAGTATTTTTTTAAGATAATAATTTTTATTTTATTTGACTGAATTTATGAGAAGAGTCTCATAAAATCTAGAGGTGTACAAGTAGTTGAGTTGATTGTAATAAATTAAATACTTTAATTAGTCTTCAATCTTATTTTTCATTCAACTGATAAAATAAGTTCTCAACTATATCTTTCTGATTAAATAATCATTAATTAAGCTACAGTTTTAGTATATATCTCCAAAAAAGAATCTTACTTTTGTCACTAACAATACATATTAATTATATAAGCTGTAATCAAATACAATCATATAATTATTTTTAGTAGTTCAAATTAAATCAAATGAACAATGCTCAATTAATTCAACATTTCTTTATTTGATTGACATGGGCTAAATTATAATTTATAACAACCAATTTCTATCGCAGTAATATATAGATGAATCGCAGCCACAATCTTCTTATAAATATTAAACCTCTTGTGAGCTGAGGGCCAGTTTTCAGTACATTCTGTTATATCGACAGCACGGGTCGCGGCCCAGAAATGTCCCTCAGCTATACCGGGAAGGCTATGTACAAAGGTTTTCTAGTACCAAAAAGATGTATCCCATGCAATATTTTCATCATCAGCTACTAATTCTGGATTCTTGATTAGTCAGTCGTCACCAAATAAAGCAAGAGATGCCGCTTTATAATTATAACTATGTGTAACTTAAATATATCCACGTCCATAATAGTTCTTGCCTGGTGCACCTACTGATTTATCATACCTCTTATCATTCGCACATTCATCTGCGCATCTGATTTCTCGTTTGTATTTAAGTCCTATCGATTCCCAGAGAATTTGTGCTAAAAATATTGAGGCCTCTTGTTTTGTAGTGATGGCCCCTTTTGGCATACCTTTAATGAATGAATTGCATCGATCAACTCTCAGACGATCGATCCGTAAGCGGTCACTGCGTTAGTGAATTCTTCTGATAAATAGATGGCCTCTGGAATGTGAATTGAGAATAATTTTACTTATCTTCTAGAATTTGTAATAATTTTAACATTCACAAAATAATTTTAATCAATATACTTCTTCTAAAATTTTATTATTTTTAAAGTTATTATTTCAAAACTATCATAACTGAAAGAAGTCATGGAATAAAAACTTGAGTCACATAAGCGTAAGAATGTGATAAAAGTAAAATCGAATATTATCTAATTAAACAATTAGTATACTAAACAGCTTTTTCAAAAAATTAATTTGAAATTTCACCATTATAATTTAAACTTATTTTCCCCTTTTTGCATAAATTTATATTCAATTTACACCTTACATACAATTTACATACTTACTATGTCATTAACAATTCGAATTCAGTAAAGCTGTCGCTTAAATTTTATTCCGTGACTTTTCCCATTTACTCATTAAAATCAACTTTGATAACTCTTTCATCAAATAAGATATAAATTTTAAGTTCAATATATTAAATAAATCTTTGATTTACCTGCATTCAAAACTTCAAAGGAGCAAACTAAAAACGAAATTAAAGCTATAATTTTCATTGTCATTGTCTTAACACTAAATTATCTTAATATATCTTGAGCGCTTTGCTTTCTATTCAATAGTTTTTATCATTCTTATCGATAATAACTCGTGATTGAATCGCATAAATTTTTTAGTGAAAATAACAGATGTCCTTAAATTCTATTCTTAATAGAAATAAGATGTTCTAATGGTATAAATCAGGGGTTCTCAAATGAGGACTCGGACTTAGATTGATAAAAAATGAAGAGTCGTAATCAAATCTAAACCCTAAGGACTTGGACCTAAATATTTTAAACGAAAAATTTATTCGTATTTTGATATCAAATCTAAATTTTTTGAAGGTCCAAAAAATTTAGATTTGATATCAAAATACGAATAAATTTTTCGTTTAAAATATTTTAAACAAACTTAAATTAGAAAACGATTAACGATTACCATTACCTAAAATTACCCCTAATATTGATATTCTTTTTAGTGATAATCAGATTTATGACCATAGCTGGACACGTTCATCGATCGCTTTCGGGTGAATTTAGACGCTTGACGGTCGACAAATTTGAAGCGCTCGCGCTCGATGTATCAAGTGTTTTCCATGTTGTTTTTAAGAATAAAGAGGTGGAATAAATTTTAAGTCTACTTTCTCAAAGAATTCATTCAAGGTTTTTCAATCAAAGTTCATACAAAATTCCCGAAACAATTATTTACAAAGGAATGATAAGTTTGTTGAAGATTCTTAAGCATAGTGATCAGCCGCCTAAATTTTTGAATTTTTTGCTATATTTCAATTAACACTCGAGCGTTGGCTATCACTGTTCAATCAACAATTGTATTCGCAGCATAATTTGAATGGGAAAGGAAAGGTACTTTTACTATTAGACTCATTTACTGCACACTGGAATAATGAATTTCATAAATCATATGATAAAAATCTGTTTGAATTGCAGTACATCAAAATACCGGAAGGTAAGATAGTCAACTTCAGCCAATTGATAGATATTTTAATCATGAACTCAAATATTTCGTCAAGCGCTTCACTAAAAGAGTTCTTTTGGATAAATTAAACATCGAATTGAGGAATAGATTATCGGTAATTAAACTATTCTTGTTAGCCTGGAATCAACTTTCATCTCCTCAATTCAGCAATATGCTAAAGTACGCATGGATTTCATGTGGCTATTTGCAAAATAATATTCAATTCGAAAATATACGACAAATTTGCTTCGAGAACGGAAACATTTACTGTTATTTAGAAAACTATGAAAACTTATTTTTCATCAAATGTTCGCATTATCTCAAAAGTTTGTGTCTCCATCATTTCTTCGAGGTATATCACATTCATGATGATTAAGCTTATTCAAAATTTGTTCACAATGAACTATTCTGTATAAATAATGAAATAAAAAATATTTGAAAATTAACTATACGCTCTTATTTGAATTAAATTTTTAGTTGGAAGTCAAATTTCATTCAGACTGTAACATTTTTTCTATCAATAATTTGGAATTGATTATAGTTGTCATTTCACATGATTTAATTAAAGTGATCATTGAAACTGTAAAATTGTTTTGAAAAATGATTTTAGCTTGATTTCCATTCATCCTTCGATTCAATGATGCCAAAGTTAAATAACAATCAAAATTTCAGTTAGTATCAAATTTTTTAAAAATTAATTTAGCATTTAAAAAGGGCCCATATGCCCGATTTGATAATGCTATCAATCTTTTAAAGTTTATGTGAATTTTCCAGAAGAACTGTAGTCTGATTTTAAATTATGGTTGAGAAAAATACTCGAGTGATAGATGAAAATAAAGAATCCCTAATAGAATATCAAATCAGAATGTTTAAATCAATTAAATTTAATAAAAGATTTGAATGAGTGAATGAACTCACTTGTAATCCATTCAATATAATGAAAACATAAGAGAAATATTTAGAGAATGAGAACAACTGTTCACTGTATAAAATAAATGAAATCCATGTGAGTCCTAAAGTATACAAAATCGAAGTCAATCCTAATAACTGTTTCCAATTTAAACCAGGTTTAGAATTTCTTTCAGACTTTTTATTAGAACAAAATATTTTATTCCAAAAGCCAAAGAAAAATAATGTATTCAATAAAATCATAAGAAGTGCTGGACCTGAAAATTGAAGTCAATTGAACTTAAATACTATATAAATATATTAAAAGAAATATTACCAATTATTATCCAAATGTTATTCGGATACTTTTTTGATGATATCCAACAACTATTGGGGAAAATGATTTTTAAAAAATTGAAATTCTAATTCCTTTCTAAAAACTCACAAATAATCTCCAATTAGTATATCATAAAACAGAATATTTTTTTGGTACCAAATTATTGCAAAAGCGATAACACATATAGTCAAGTGCAAAACTATCTTTACCTTTTGAACATTAAATATCTTGAAAACTAGTAAACCGATTTTAATGAGGTTTTATGCAAA
>JAQFXV010002207.1:0-10974 GCA_034694065.1 Camisia spinifer
ACTATGAAATTGGTGTATAGGATGTATAATATCATAAAATTTTTTGAATAAAGGTTTATTTGAGTTTAAATACTCAGAATTTGACAATTCGCACCCTAAGCTCAGAAGCGCAGCTCGGCTCAAGCAAATATTGAGCTTCGAGCTTGAAGCTCGAGCTGCAAGCTCAATTTCCCCCCCCCCTGTGCAACACTATTCTGCGATATATACATGTATTCATTTCAATGATAATTATTCTTAAAGATATCAAATACTATAGTGATATGTAATCAATTTCATGTCAGTTTTCATATCTATAAATTTTTTTTATATTTATGAACTTTTATTAATAAAATATATTTTGTTAACGAGCGTAACAGAACTTATATCAAAGATAACTATAACAAACATTAACAACGATTTAAATGAAGTTTATTAATTTACAATTCAATAAAAAATGATCTTCCTATTTATAAAGATAATTAATTCATTAAACTGCGACTTCATTTAATCCATTAAACAATTGCGACTTATGTTATATTTATTTTGATTCAAAGACTGTATTCCTAAACTCCAAGTCCGTGAACTTTGAACTTTGAAAGCCCGAAATTCAAACCTCAGATTTAAATAAACTATTAAAAAATTGAATTAATAAATACCTGATGAGCCCTATAGAATGTGTAGAACAATGAAACGCAAATCATGAACAGAGTAACGACAAAACCAAACCTAAGTTCATATAAAACTGCGATTTGTGGTATTATGAGCTTAATTGCACTCATTGTTATACAAAGAAATCCGGCGCAGAATAAGTAGAAACTGAAAAAAGGATCATTTTGTTGTGCAAATACACGTTCAGTAGTCCAGGTCGAAAACTTTTTGTTTTCACCCGAAGAACTCTTGTTATTTATTCCGGACGTGAAGTTCAAAAATAGAGGATGAATATCAGATGGATGTAACCAATGACTATCAGTTGAAAAGTTCATTGTATTTGAATGAAGATCAATATTTAGAATAAAAACTCACGTTTTCATACTTAAAGGCATATCTTCAATGGCAGAGTCCATGAAATTATTCACAGATTTAATCATTTCGCGATATTTTCGAAGGCTATAAATTGAGACTTTGAGGATTTGGAAATTGAATGGATAAAGATTGAAAAATACCTCGACTCTAAGATGGTTCGGGACTTCTTGACATGATACGGCTCAAATGATGACCGTCTCTTTAAAACAAAATTACACATTTTATAATTTATACAAAACAAGGCATCAATATTTGACACAAATATATTTTATAACTCGAATTGTAACTTATCATACGTACGAAATAATATGTATAAATATAATAGAATCTATTGAAAATGTCTGATACTTTACTTCCCTTTATTAACAAAAGGCTTTATATCATTCTTAACATTGTCAGTAGAGAGCCCTTTATTAACAATAAGTCATTTTATCTATCATTATGAGTAAAGCGCTATTTATTAACAATAAGACTCATTTTGTCTATCAATTTTAGAAAATATATCTTTATTATCAATTGGAGACATTTTATCTATCATTATTAGTAAAGTGCCCTTTATTAACAATTAACGACATTTTATTCATTAAAATGAGTAAAGAGCCTTTTTATCTATCATTATGATTAAAGAGACCTTTATTAGTAAAGAGCTCTTTATCAACAATAGGGTCAGCTAGGCGATAACATTTCTACCTTTATTAATATAGGAATGCATCTATATCGTTTTTAATAAAGATGTCTATATTAACATTGGCGACGAACGCACATACGCACAGAAAAAGCAAAAATATATACACGATTGTTTCACAATTCGAGTTAAAAATAAAGCACAGTATAATGTTTGAAACTTTATCTTATTTACTCTCAATTTATTGATTTGTGCCTTAAGTGAATCCGTTTGTTTCTTACGACAACTATCAGGTGAACCCGAATCGTTTCTAACGTGTTTATTCACTTCTCTTTTAGTGATTAAATATCCGATTTCGCCGTCAGTTATCTTTTCTAAATATATAATTTGTAACTAACTTTTAAGTGTAAAGTTTGAAAAGTTAACCTGAAATAATCAAATCAGTTCTCTGTGCTTCGGGAATGAGATCAAGCGTTGTTTGAGTGACGTGAACATGTCCGGGCACACCGTTGTGCTCCATCGATGACGCAGTCATACTATCGAGTGACCAAATGTCATATTGCCATTTGTGAAGACCCATTATTCCTGATAAAACCATACCTGAATGCACACCTATTCTCATGTCAACATCGATTTCTCTCACTTCACGTACAGTCCTATCGAAAAGTCTATTCAGTACAACAGTTCAAAGTCGAAAAGCAAATGTTTTACCGAATAATTTTGATCATATCGAGTCCCATTCGGACACAATTAATAGGATGATTTTCATCATAATCAGGAAGTCCTGACACACAATAATAACAATCGCCAAGAAGTTTGATTCTGAGACAGTTATTGCGTTCAGCGCTTTCATCAAATCTGCCGAACAATTCGTTTAGAGTTTCCACGAGATCATTAGGACTCAGCTTTGCCGTCAAAATCATTGAGTTCACAATATCTGCGTAAAGTATTGACACATTCTTATACTTCTTAACGTACAGCTTATTAAATGGTCGCAAAGGTATTGATTCTTGTCGTGCAATCTTAGAAATTGTTCCGCGGATGTCATTCCGCACGTCTTCGATCAAATGTCTCGGGAAACAAGAATTAAGAAGTTGTTCCTGTTGTTCCTGTTCGTATTCGAGTTTGAACGTGGATTCAACACATGACCGATGATTCATAAAAGCTCGACGTATTGCTATTTCAAGAAGAAAAGTCATGTAAAGTCCAAAGATAGCACTGAAAGAATAGAAGACTAAGTCCGCGATCGCAAAGTTTAAGATGAAGTGAGATCTGCACTTGTTTTCCAGTCTTTGTCTGAAGGTTAGAGTGAGCTCAATAGTGATGATGAAAACAGTTGCCAAACATGAGTAAATTCGAGACGTAAATGGAATAAGTATATGATTTGCGACTATTAAATAAAATGCGGGGCGAATGCGCTGAAGAGAAAATGTCTTCTTATCTCCGTGTAAGTGAAATAGTGTTCCGCCGTATTCTTCGAACAGCATCGCCAACAAAACTGTTATTCCCGCCACGTTTCGAGACATTCTCGGTCTTAATAAGTGCTCTTCAAAGCACGTCATTGTGAGAAAGACTATGAACACAAGTAGTGATGAAATTCTCATTAATAAAGGGCCGGGAAATGAAGCCGTATTGTCCTGAACAGTCAAGTATTAGGTTTGGAAAAATCAAACTTATGTTAAAATTAATACCTTATCAAAGAAATATACGATGATTGCGATGACATTGAAAAAGATATTGAGCAATATTAATACCATGAAGAAAGTGTGCTGTAATCTTGCCTGATATTTGAGAAACAGTTTGCCAACATCTTTAGTTTTGAACTCTTTTTTAAGTGACTTCCAGGACCAGCTTTGGTTACCACCTGAAAAGTTCGAGTGCGCACTAATTATACTATTATTCCGTTCATTTTCTGCTAATTGAATGAAAGTCGCCTGTTTTGCAAGTATTTCAGCAGCGTTTGACATTCGAGGCAAAAAATTCGAGTTTGATTTTCCCGATGGTCTACTACTGCCATTCATCTCTTTTTATTAATCACTATTAGTTAATAATAGCTAAAAGCAGTTGCGATAAATTTCAGTATAATTCTCATACTTTAACATCTGTTGCCATCAAATGAATCACAATCTTCAATGAATTGCGAATGAATAAGTAATTGAAACAAATCATTGGTCCTTATCTTATCATCACTTCACTCGTCATTATAAGAACACAAAAATAAGTTTTTATGTGTTTTAATGACAAGACTTAAGATGAAATTTTACATTGAGATACATAATAAGGGACTCTAGTTTTGTGTACTTTTATGAGTACTTTTACAAGTGAAAAAATTGCAATTTAGTTATTATATCATAGTTTATATGATACAAATGTTTTATCAACAATTTTCATTCAATATTAAGACATGATTTTAACTAGAATTAACTTTTTCTTCATAGCTTTGAAACCGATTTAACGGCAATGAAATTTATAAAATTTTTGAAAGACTTAAAATAACAATTGAATAAAGTTAGACATAATTTTTCAACAACAGCATAAACTCGTTTCTCTCCGAACATGAGCCAAAAATCCGATAACTCAAGAGTACTACAAATGATATAGCATTAAATGCAGATTAACTTAACATTTCTTTATTTATAGAAAAAATTCAACAAAACCTATATTTCATTTATTCCTGTAATAAAATTGTCAATTTAGGTACACATGCACTCAATTATTCATTATTTCATTCTATTAGTGGTCGAAAGATATTGTGTGCAAAAGTTTGCTCATTAAAGCTTTTAAATAGTTCTTTATGATAGAGAAAAAACCTATATTTTTCTTATCAATGAAATTATTTTTTTTGTATGAATGCCAACCATTTATGTCAACACTGATTGTAATTTAATTGCTTTTTAACAAGTTTATTACTATTGAATTGTATGAATTCCAGTAAACAATAAGTTTATTATACAATATAATTTGATATGAGAAGATTGCTGTGATTTCGGCATTTATAAAACAATTCAAATATTATAAAAACTCGTTGCAAATAGTTCTAGTACTTCAAACTTGCATTTTCAACATTGATCATTCTTAACCATTGATCATTCTTAACCATTGATCATTCTTAACCATTGATCATTCTTAACCATTCCAATGTTCTTAATTGCTTGAGAAAATATTTGCTAAAAACTCAATAGAAATGTTAATTTATCTATAATTTCAATTCTTTTTTTAACAGTGAAATCGATCTTAAGTTAAAATAAAATCAAGTTTTCGGTCTTCATCACGGCTTATATGATGTTAAATCATGAAATTAATTATATATGAATTAACAGTTATTTTTCAAGAGTGTTATAACTTATAAATATTGTTAAAACTTTTTAATGTGTTTCTGCCAGATATAGGGTTGAAATTCGCCGGTATTCCTATTCAGCAAATTGTTATTGTTAAGAACTTTTATAGAAATATGTTTTAAATTTCAAACTTTAAAACACACGCAACAACTGTTTCAATCAATTATAAGCTTTATAACGTTTTTTTTATCTTAAACCTTAATTAACTTTTTATTTATAAATTTTATATTTATTATGTTTATTATAAAAATTTATTTTTTCAAAACTCAATTGAGATTATGTTAAATTAATTCGAAATGAGTTATTGGAAAGACACAGAAATGTATATCCATTACTACTTTAATTCGCCAACAAATGAATTGTGTTCTGTATCAGACAATAAGACTTGGATCGAAATTAGTGAAAATAAAATGCATAAAAATCCATTCAAAGCAAGTATTTAATTAAAAATAAGAGATGGTATGCATTCATATAATGCAAACCATCTCTTATTGAATTAAATATTTGAGTACATATTGAAATAATATCAGTAAATTATTTACAACTCAAAGTTTTTAAACATTTCTAAGTTATGTTTAATTATTGAGTAACTAAAAGATGTATATTTTTGAAAACTTTGATAGACTGAAGATTATAAAAGCCTTAATAATCATTATATTTTTCATAAGTTTGAGTAAAAAATTATTTTCAAAGAATATAGACTTTAGAAAATCAAATAGTTTGAAATATGCAAAAATCCCTTCAAAACTACATTGAAAGCCATTATATTTATTTTTATGTTTTGGAATTTTGATCTAAAACTCATTTTGACACTAATTCTTAATTTGTGTCTTAAAAATGGTTCAAATCATACAATATATGACATCATAAACACTTTTAAGGCTCTCTTCAATAAGTCTTCAATTCTTGGACTATTGTTTTAGATTTTTGGAAATCTTATGTTTCAGGTATTTATTGTATACTCAATTCAAATGATGAGATATTTATTGTCAATTAATTATATTAATAATGCAAATAAATAATAAGACAGACAATAAGATGAAATTTGATTCATTACTGTTGATTAAAATTTGGAAAACTTGATAATAAAACATAATATTTAAGTTTTTATTTAAATGACTAAACTTGAAGATAAAGACAACGAGAAAAGATTGAAATTCACTCTTTATTTTGATTGAACTGTTTTTGTAATAGAGAAAAATACATGAATTGAATGGTTTGCTGTTCTCTATCCGCCAAATAGAAAGCAAATAAGAAGTTAGAAATTGCGACAAAAGTTAGACCGAATCGGTTTCGTTTGATAGCTTTAAACCAAACCTGATATAAATAATTTCGGGAGACCTTATCATTGATGGTTTCGGGCATTGGATAAGTATTGAAGTAATCGGCGTAATAAATAGATGTGATCGAAGAGAACACAATGGGATATAAAGTTGAGGTCACGGTCTGAATGAGACCAGACTTAAGACATTGACATATAGAACAGTCCTCTCGACCGACACTAATGGGTGTTGTGATTAAGATGTGGTGAAGATATGAGCTGAAGAAAAGGGGCAGAAGAATAGTTGGTGTGTAAACGTTGAGAACAGCTGTTCTCCCGTCCGCTAATTTCAATCTTCGCCGGAAATAGTGTGCGATATAGAAAGATGTCATTCCGCTAACAATTGATAACAACTTCATGTTATAAACAAAAGGCCAGATCTCTGACTGTGGTTTCCATTTGTCGATCAATTTCTCAAATTTCGACATTTTTACTTCCGGGGTATCAAATATTTGAGGGAATCTATTAATGACAGCCAATTGTTCGTTAGATAATTCACTTCTCAACTTATATATTATCTTTTCATCAACTTTTCCTTTCTCTTCATCGATCACTTTTTCAGATATTTCAAAAATTCTTGTTTTTTCGCTTTTGAAGTAATCACTGAATGGTATTTTCCACTGCATTCTCACCAATATTGAAATTTTATTAAATTTATATACAATTAATACCAATCAATTGAATGAATTTAAGTCTAAATCAATGTAAACATTTGTAAACATGTGTGTTATTAAGGGATCGTATGTTTAGTAATGAACCCAAAATCTTATTCATTTAAATTTTTTTCTCTCTACAATTTTAATTGAATTTTTGTATAAATGCTATAAATTATTAGTAACTGATTAGTTATGCTTTGTTTTTAGTAATCGATAATCAGATTAACAAATAATTGATTTCAAAAATGTTTAACTGAATAATAATTTTATTGAAAATATCATTGAATTCAATACAATCTCAATAATAGATGAATTGATACTAATGTTAATTGCTATCAAAATATAATTTTAAAGAGATTTAGTTTTAAAGTAGTTATAATTATCGATAATATATTTAGCTTTCAAATTAAATAATCGAAATCTATATGTTTTAATTTATTTAACTTCAAACTAATTAATCGTATACTTTTAGACTATTTTTTTATAAACATAAACAAATGCCATTTCAGGAATATGTGACAGAAATTGATTGTTTATAATATAAAAGGGTTTAAATAAAGGGAATTATGAATGCCTTTTAAATGTCAACATTTTTATAGATCTAAATAATCTTTAGATCGGTTTTCGTCGCTATACTAATAATAATGAAATGCTTTTTTGCTATAATAGTGATAAGCATTTAATCGTCGATTTATGAATTGAGGTCTCTATAACTCTATATAATGTTTTGCCCTTTAAAGCACATTTCTTTGCAATTGAAACATGTGTAAAAATCTGTGAAATAACATCTATTATAAATTCTGTAAAATTCCTGCAATCAATAATTTGAATTTACGCACAAAATATTTCGAAAACTAAATCATTGTGTCATTTGTTTAATGTATAGTAACATGAATTTCATGTGTTGTAATGAATACTAAAGATGTGGTAAAAGTGGAAAATAGTTTGAAAACCTGTAAAACCTGTTAATGAGAACACAGTATTTGATAAGTAAGTCAAAGTATTTTTATTTTAAATTCAAGTTCACGGCTAACTCTTTAACCTTTCCATTAATTATTTCACTTTCACTTATAGAACATAAAAGATTAAGATTTGTTTTTAAATCAAACAATTCGTAACTCAAAAGAATTTTGTTGAAAGACTTTGAGTTATGAAAAGTTTAGTATTTGTAACCGGAGGTGCGGGTTATGTGGGGTCTCATTGTGTTGTTGAGCTGCTTAAGAGTGGTTACGATGTAATAGCAGTCGATAATTGTTGTAATGCTATCGTAAACGATGAAAGCAATAATACCACAAACGGGGAAACCTGTGCATTGCCTGAAAGCCTTCGAAGAGTGGAATCGATAGCGGGAAAGAAGTTGACAAAGTTTTATAAAATAGACATCAATGATGAGAAAGCTATTGATAATATATTCGGTAACTATAAGTTCGATGCAGTGATACATTTCGCTGCTCTGAAAGCTGTTGGCGAGTCGTGTCGAATACCACTGGATTACTATCGCAATAATGTTTGCGGAACTCTTACTCTGCTTGAAATCATGAAGAAGTACGGGGTCAAGAAGTTTATCTTCTCATCTTCAGCAACCGTTTATGGCATTCCTAGTTATTTGCCTATCGATGAATCTCATCCAACCGGAAGAAATTGTACGAACCCTTACGGGAGAACCAAATATTTCATTGAAGAAATTCTCAAAGATCTTTGCGCTTCAGAGAAGGGATGGTGTGTCACGTCTTTACGCTATTTCAATCCAGTCGGTGCTCATGAATCGGGAGAAATAGGTGAAGACCCTCAGGGAGTCCCCAATAATTTGATGCCTTTTATAGCACAGGTGGCCGTAAAGCGAAGGCAATGGCTTAATATCTTTGGTAATGATTTCAAAACAACTGATGGCACTGGTGTTAGAGATTACATACATATTATGGATTTGTCAACCGGTCATGTCATGACTCTTAATAAAATGCTATCTGAGAACTGGAATGGTTGGAATGTTTACAATTTGGGGGCCGGCAGAGGATATTCTGTTCTTGATGTAGATATTATTTGTCACTAATTTATAGGTTTAGTTTCTATTAAGTTAACTCTCAATCACAGTTATCAATGAGAGACACAAGTTATTGAATCACTGAATCTTATCAGTGGAAAAACTTGATATCAAAATACACGAAGACTAACAATCACTACTTTAAAGCTCAAATCTTTGCTTCAATGACTAAATGCTTTCAAGTATTTTCAACTATTCGTGTTTGAAATGATGAAAAGTTTGATTACTTTCGTTCATAACTTTAATGCATTGATAATATCGTTAACTTAATTGAAACTAAACCTATAAATTAGTGACTTTTTTCCTTTCCAAAGCCCATATTGTAGTTTTGATAAAATAATTTCAATTTATAGGTTGTCGCGGCTTTCGAAGAGTCGACTGGAGTTAATATTCCCTATAAAATAACTGATAGACGTTTGGGAGATATCGACGAACTTTGGGCTGATGTTCAAAAGGCCAATAATAGACTTGATTGGACGGCAAAGTTGACACTTAAGGACATGTGCGCTCACAGTTGGAAATGGCAATCAAAATATCCGATGGGTTTTCGAACACGCGAGCATTTGATAGAAGGAAATGGCATTCCATTAAAGAATGGTGTGTCAGATGATAATAACAATGGAGTAACCAATAAAGCCAATGGAATCGAACGCAATGGTGCTCTCAATGGAAATAAAGCTTGAATTGGATTATATGAGGGATTGATTTTACAATAAAATTATAAACTAGTCTGTAATCCATTCAATATCAGTATTTTATTCTGTTTTATTACTTATTACACTTGTTTAACCTTTCACTGAATGTTATTTAATATTAATTGTTTGGTTTTCTATTTTTTATTCTTCGATGAAATATAGTTAACGAATTGGAAATATTGTTAAAATGTTATTTTTGGGAAATTACTATTTAAACAAACTTTTGAAACTTTTTTAAAGTTTTAACTTTAAGTTTTAAACTTTTTTGTTCTTCAATATCAAAAGAAAACTATTGTTTCTGAATAAAAATAAACAAAAACTACTTTTGAAACAATTTATTTATTAACCAAACACTTGTTCGACGATTAATTTGGAAAAGTTTATGGTTAAGTGAATTCAAGTTTTAGTAAAAAACTGTTCACTTCTTTCAAGTCTCGATTCATGTTCTCTCATAGAATCGAAAAACAACGGCATTAAAACCATACGAAAGGGTTTTTAGGTTCAAATCTGATAGCAATTTATGAATTGGTTCTTCATTCTAACAAAACTGGATTCAATTATGTTATTGTTTAAGATGAAATTTATCATCATAATAACCGGTAAACCAAATATGGCGTCAATGCCACCATAGCTCAGTGGTTAGAGCACTGGTCTCGTAAACCAGGGGTCGTGAGTTCGAACCTCACTGGTGGCTATCTTACTATTTTGCTTAACTTCACCTCTGTCTTAAGGTTAGGTCAATATTTTGAGTAATTCAATCGATTTCAAAGTTGAATTGTCAAACTATCCTCCTCTTATAATTAAAGTGATTGATAGATTTGTATTAAATAAAACTTTTTAATAGCTTTTTTAATTATCATAAAATCCCTTTAAATGATTTAAAGTTTATATTATTTATGCTATAATGTTATAGTCAGGAAAGTATATTAATGCCGATGAGTTACGCCTTTCCGCCATGATTTTGTTCTGAGACCTATTGAAATCGCGTGATAAACGAGTCAATCAAATGCAAAAAGGCCTAACTCACCGGCATTAATATATTTTCCTGACTATATAATGTTATATAAAATAAACACTCCTTTTACAGTACTTTTATAAACACTTTATTGATAACAAATTTTCTAACAGATTATGAGTCATAATATATGACATTATAAAATATTTGATCGATTGAGTTAATAATAAATATTTGATCGTAAAAAGAAGAAAATTAAGTGAAAAAAAATGTCAAACTATGGAGTCGTTGAATACTTTGGTTGTAATGAAAGTTCATATTCTTGTGGTTATTGTAAAGGA
>JAQFXV010002208.1:0-10972 GCA_034694065.1 Camisia spinifer
GAGAGAGAGAGAGAGAGAGAGAGAGAGAGAGAGAGAGGGAGGGAGGGAGAGAGGGAGAGAGAAAGAGAGAGACCTTATATGCAGAGTAATATTGTATTCATTGATCATGAATTCATTTTGTTAATACACATAAAGTAATAACAGAATCAAGTGATTCATGGAATGAGGAAAGTCTAATACTTTAATTATTAACTCTAATTAATGTATTGTTTTCAACATTCATGGTATTTCTGTATTTTATTTCAAACCCTAATTGCAAGCTTTCAATTGTATATTCATTAGTAAACGATTAGGGTCTAATGCGAGCTTTGTTCGATTTTAGTTTAAAAATAACAAATTAAGCTTTGTATCGCTTCACAGAATTTATTTGATTGAACAAACTTGAAAATAGACACCAAATGATTGATGAAAACCATTCTTCATAAATAAGCAAGTTCAATTTTAATGGGGGTGTCTAACAGGCCAGAATCGAAGAGTTGTTAAAAGTCTTCGTTTTTATGAAGGAATAATTTCTGAAATCGCTCTAAAATTTTTGAAAAATGTTTCAATAATGTTATATAAACGATGTTTTATTAAAATAAACTTTGAAAATAATTGAAAAAATTGAATTTATCCCTTTTGAATTTCTATCAAAAAATAATATTAAAATTAAATTAAAATTGCAAAAATCTCGGTAATGTCCAATTTTTGAGATTCAATGGTAGGGTCTATAACCACTTTCATCCCCACTTTTCTCATCTATGATTCTTTATAGTTATTTTAATCTGAATTTGTGTTTCAGCTGACCTTTATTTGATTGGTTATTTTTGTTTAAAAAATGTTATGATAAAGAGGTTCGAGTGTATTATCAAGTATATCACGTGTCACGTACTTCAATGATGACAACGTGCAAAGAATCTTTCACTGAAAATTTGAACCGCGAATTCTCTATAATAACTATAGCCCTAAAATGAAAAGGTGGTAAAACTCATGTAAAACACTTCCGCGTGTGCTTTTGTGGAGCATTACTAATAATGCTTTCCATTGAATTATTAAAAAAAAAATTTGTTTTACATTTTTCAAAATTCAAATCAATTATTAATACTGTCTGTCTTTTCAAACTAATTAAATAAATGTTATATTGTGTACAAATTCAATGCTAACACTTAAAAGTTAGTATAAACTCATTTTTGAATTAATTTAGAAAATTTATTTCATAATTATGACAAAATTATTCGATTAAATGAAAGCCTCAGATAATAAGCATTTCATATAATGATGTGATATATAGTAAACATAAATAAAATATTTTAATATTAAGCATAATAGTCTCAAATGCACAAATCGTTCATTAGAGTCAGTAATTAACTCATTCATTGTTTACATAAAATATTCAAAAATGATGCGTTTCGAAGCAATTTCTCGGTTTGAGCTATATTTCTTGTTAACTAGAAATTAGATTTATATACAAAAGGTCTCACATTATATTTAATTTAATTATTGGAAATCTCTGAAGAATGCACTTGATCTCAAAAAATAACTTTCTATAATCGACAATACTCTGTATTTAAATTTTGATACAAGTTTACTATATTTTCAAAGGATCACTTCCAAATCTCTAAATTCTTAATGTCTTAATTCAAAATTCGAAACCCTATTTCATTAAACTGATTCTCTGGTTAGGTTCTCATTCTCAAAATGATCATCACAATATTTAGAAATAGTTAGAAATTAGAACTTTTCAATTGAATAATTTTAAAAAGTAAATGATAAAATTAAAACTTATTCAATCTTTATCACTTCATGAAAGCATTCCCTACAATTCATAGTAAATCAAATACCAGAGTCACTCCTAAGGAATATTAAACATAGTTTGAGTAATCTTAAAAAATAGGTCAACCAAAACTTCTCTTCATTTTCATTCTTACTTATCAAGAAGTTTGTTAATTATAAAAATAACTTTATCGATAATTCATTTTACTATAGGAAAAATTATAAATAAAAAGGATACTAACTAAACATTTATTGATGGTTTTTGTAAAATTGAAAAATGGGATAATCATATTGACATAATCGGACTATTAGTGTAGTAAAACTGGATTTAGATAGTATGAATTTAAACATTTAGACTTTAGACATTTTGAATTTAGACTTTAGACATTTTGAATTTAGACTTTAGACATTTTGAATTTAGACTTTAGACATTTTGAATTTAGACATTTTGAATTTAGACATCTTGAAGTGAAGCCAGATTGTGATACAAGTTTGCAATATTTATAAAGCTCAAATGCAATGCTTGTTCTGAAATCGGATTCCAAAATGGATTTAAGTTATGATCCTTGAAGTGAAACCTTCACAAAATAGATCTCATTAAGTTGTTTTGTCGAAAACCAGCAATAGTTTTCTATGATATTTAATTCCCTCCGGTATTATTATACCAGAACTTTCTTATACGAGTCAGACTGAAAAAGATAGTATAACTTAAAATTTCATGATTGGACATCAATTTGTTGTGTTTTTTGCCAGAATCCTCGATTCAAACAGAGTTAAAGCAATTTAGGAAAGTTTATTTGAAAATCAAATATTAATAATCTTGTGTTGAAGAAGAGATCGTGATTCAGTCTCATAGCTATGAACCTGAATTCAAGTTGAATTTTATTTTTTACAGTTTTTTTGTTGCATTTCTAGGAAAAAATTAGGATTAAAATAATTCGTTTTATTCTCTAGTTATTCAAACTTTTTATGTTTTGAATTTTGTTTTTACAGTTCAAAAAACGAGACTTTTTATTTCAATTCCAGTCAGCATTACTTCAGATTCAGCTTTTATTTAGAATAAAACTCATTTTGTGACTGATATTTATCTATATTTCAAGAGAAGTAAAGCATATAAATCTTTTGACTAATCAAAACATATACAACATTTTAACTCATTTAGTAGAGAACCTTATTTTTCAATCCTATATATATTTTATCTCATCTTTATTCAGCAGCAATTCTATGGACTGCCGTAAATATTAATGCTCCTTTTGAGGGCTATTTATTTTATGCAGTTCACAATAGAAACTCACTGGAAAGCTGATTGGCTGAGAAATGAATATAGAATCAGTTAAAAATAAATAACGTATTCGTGAGGTTTTCTCAAAACCCAGAATTTCAAAGCCTAGAAAAGTCAAAACCCGGAAAATTTCCAGTTAGTACTGTTTAAAAGTGATGAATCAAATAAACCTAACCTAACAATAAACAAAAAGAAAATAAATCAAATATTCAATAAATTTGAACACTATTATCAAAATTCTATTGTTTAGCTTTTCCGAGTTTTGAAATTCTGGATAATGAGTTTTCTAAGTTTTGAAAGTCTGGTGTTTGAAATTTCTGGGTTTTGAAAGGTTATGATTCGTAATTTAATATAAGATAGAGCATTTAATTATCAACCAATCAGCTCTCTAGTAATGTTTTTGGTATTACTCGAAATATAATACGATGCTCTTAATCACAAAATAACAAGGTAAAGTCTCTTTCTTCTCGCTCTATTTAATCCAATATTTATCATCTTATTTTGTGTTGATTTCAAGAACAGATATTTTCATCAGAGGTTTAATATTGTAAAACATAGCATTACATCAAATAGAAAGGAAATATTTATACAATTATATTTTCCTGAAATACATTCACCCTTAAACTATTCAAATTTTACGCTAAAACAATAAACCTTTTCAGGAGATATTTCACTTCCAAATATTTGTTTTTTTAAAAACTTTTTTGCAAAAAAAAATTTCTCAAGAAAAAGGTTCTTAAGCCAAGAGAACAAATGGTAAAAATTTTGCCTTCACATAATATTATTTTCAATCAATAGATTTTGAAAATCAACATTTCCTGAAAATAAAACTCTTGATATTATTCCTAAAACATTTAAATCTTTTTATTCTTATTATGAATTTATTCAACAGTTTGATACAAAAAACTGATTGGTCAACAAGTCCTCACTTGACACCTCATTTTCTGAACGAGTAAATATTCCAAAAACTAAATGCTTAATCACTGCCTTGCATGTGATCGGAAACATACTATGATCACCATATTTGATATTCTTGATTCAGTTCTAATAAAAAGTTACTCTTAGGCTATGTTTAGCTCTGAACTCCTTCTCCCTTATCGACAATTAACATAATTAGTAAACTATAAGTTTATTGCATTATTTCTAAAAATTTTGTGATAAATATTCTCATAATTAACCCAAAAATACTCAACTTTCATACTGATTAAAAATTCAAAATTATATCTGAGGAACTGAATAGTATGTAATTTGAGAAACTTAAACAATATAAAAATAAAAGGAGATTGAATCACTTTAATGCTCTTTTTGAATATCTCTCAATACTGGTTAGTAATTATCACAACAATTCACGATATCGTTAGTCATTATATCGCTTTATCTGCAAACCTGTGATCAAAGTTGAATCAAAAAGCTTATGCATTGAACTATTTGATCCCTTCAACCATTGTATATAACGGTTGAGAATTCGCGAATTCATGGGTTTCACAAATTCATTGTTCGCTATAAGCGGGTTATGTCGCATAGTATGCAATGCAATCACGCTATTATGCGTGTCGGATGTGAATCAACGCTACATTCCTCTCATTCACTTATGCCATTACTTCACTGGACTCTTTTCTCAATACTCTCTTTCATACTCTCTTCACTAGTGCTGTTGCGCTGCGATTCCTATTTTCATCAAATAATATAACTATTTATGTACTCTTTTTATTCTTTTTTATTCCTGTATTACTGCTGTACATAAAGAAAGCTTGTGTTGGAAAAGTAAACTTAGTTTACTATGATTAATTTTCTCTACTTTAATATGTCCGTAAATTATCCTATATTTTCGGTTGAATAATCTGTAATTCTGTCAAAAAAATAATATCAAATAAATTATTTCTTCAATAAATTGTGAAGATTTTGATTAGGTTTAGATTTCTGACAAATTATTAATTACTCTCAGGGTTTTTCTCAATTGGAGCGAAGTTTGAGAAAAGTTTATCTTCAATAAGCATTTTAAAATTTTTTTCATAAATGCTTTATCTGTATTTTGAGCAATTAGTTGAAGTTTTGAACTTTAATTAGCAGATTAAAACAATTTCTGATTAAAAAAAGACGTTAAAGCCTTATCAAACGCAATAAATAAAATTAATATCAAGTTAATATCAATGTTGACAAGTAATTTTGCAGTTTTAATTGAGAAAATAATTTATTAAATTGAAAACTCGAAATATTAAAGTCCCTTCTTCTCAACTTATTGCACAAGAATACAGATGAATATTTTTAAAAAATTAAAGTTCTTATTGAATATTAACTTTTTCCAAATTTCTTTTCATTTAAGAAATTTTGATTCAGCTTTAAAAGTATAAAAATTGATAAAAATATATAAATAAACTAATAGATTTTACTTTGTATTTGCAAGGTTCAATACTCCATGGGAGGGTTAAATCCAGATTTCCCTTGGGATATGAGGAGTCTCAAAACACTGGATAATTTTTGACAGATTAAAATTTAATGTTGTGTTCAAAAGTTCAATTTTGCAATCATTAGAATTGAGCAAATAATTTCGTTTCACAACTCAATAATTTTGAAACATATGCAAAAGATCTGAATAAATTTTTATTAATAATTCAAAATTTCATAAAAGTGAAACATAATGTAAATACTTTTAAATGAGCATTTGTTCCGAATTTTGTGAACTCAAATTGAAATGAATGAAAATCGGAAGAAAAAAAATTCAAACTTTATTTATTGCAAACCTGACTCACGCTCTTTTTCATTTATGTTTGTTTGTCATGAACTACAAATATTTTGTGTAATTATAGGTTTCAGTTCAAATACAAATTCTGCTCACATAGAATTTGATAAAATTGAAAATAAATATAACCAAAAACTTATTAACTATTTTTATGAGAAGTTTCATTTTAAAACTTTTATTCAGAACCGATAAATCCTATGACTCTGAGAGGTCAACATTTACTCATAAATACACATTAAATTTCAAAAATTCTGATCACATCTCAGCTCAAAATACTGAAGAGAAAGATCTAAACTTTGTTCCGATTTTAAGATATATGCTTTTTGAGTGCAATCTTCTCTGGCATGTTTTGCACATTAGAATTTATTGGAATCCACGTATTTATAGCATATATCTTACAATTGAAAATATTGGGATATATATAAGATTATATATTTTTGTGTAAACAGAATGCATGCAAACCTACTTCAAAATGTGAGAAAAATTCTTAAGATAATCGATCGATTCTATTCTTATTTTCATATTAAACATCTGTTAACATTAACATTAGACTATGCAGAGCAACAAATTGATTATTATAATAGCTTCCAAAAAATAAACAAAGTGTTATTCAACATAAAAAACAATGTAATAACTTATAAGTTGTTTGAAAAAACCACATGTTATTGTCATTTTGAAAAGTCTCATACATTTAAATTCAATTTTTTCAAACCTTTTCTCTATTTTTATGCACTATTAGAGACAAAATTAAGATACATTTTCTTAAATTTCAGTTATTATTTGACTGTTGAGTAATTAAACAATAATGAGAGAAATGAGTGAAAATTTTTGAGGAACAAATTTCAGAAACATGACCTAACAAAATAGTTAATAAATAAGGGAGGCTTTCAGTTTAATGTTTATTTATCTTTTTCTGTTTAATATTAAAAAGACAAATTTTGATCCTTAAATATGATATTCCTATCTGAGGAACTTTGACAAATCTCAATTATTTTGGTTCATTTTATAATCTTATTCCTTAAAGTTATTTTAATAAGCATAGCTTTGAAAACGAAAAATCAAATCTTATTTTTATACACATTATCTCATAGTTAAATATTTGAAATTTTAAACTTAAAGTCATTAGATGTTCAATTTTTCATAAGAAAGTATTCATAAATTTTCAATATTCATACAAAGTCGAATTCTTTATTTTGCAAAGAAAATTGATCTTAATTCTGTCTCTTGTTATTCAAAACTATTTTTGAAATAAAATTAACTCAAACTCAAACTCAAGGATTTAATTCATATTTTATGGGTTGAGCAGAATGCACCTCAAACTCATACAAAGCAGCTTCACTGCACTGCAAACATTTGATGCGTAGCAAGGCTGCAATTTTTTCAACTGTATTTAGTATTGCGATCGCGATCAATATTATCGGTTTGAGTGCAGTAAACCTTTCACGTTGTTGTCGGCATTTAGGAATCTCACGTTTACTCAATGTTAACACCTCTTTGGCTGCTTTTTTCTCTTCCTCTATTCCTTGAGAGCACAAATTTCTTCTTAAATCAGTATTTACGTAATTTTGTTATAGCCATTACTGAGAGCAAAACTGTGTGCCATTTGTTTGTATACACATTTCTATTGTAGCCCTAAATTAGGATACTTTGAGTTAATGCCCAATAAATGCGGTTAAAACATAAACTTATATTTTTGTTTGAGTTAAAGCACTATCTCATAGAAATTACTCGACTTTAAACTTCAAAACCCATCAAAAATATGTTATACTTAACTTTCACATTTACTTCACATTTTTGAAATTTGTATTTTTCGCTTAAAATTTGATTGAAATAACTTGTAGTCAAAGTTTTTGAATGATGTTTTTCAAAAAGAGCATTTTTGAGATCTTTATTGAATTTTATGAAAATGTGTTGACTCACAAAATCTTATGTCTCTGAATCAAAGTTAGAACTTTAGATTTTTTCAAATATTTTACTATTCCAAATATTTCTCATCAATGATTCAACTATTAATCATTACTTTATTTCAATATTTAATTACAGTCTTCATTAAGAATTTGTTAATGAGTAAAAACTCATTTTTACTCAAAAGATTTAGATTCAGTTCATTTATTTTTATTCTCTATGTTTAGTTTGAAACAGTTTGAAATAAAATTCAATACAAATCTCAAAAGTGCTCTTTTTGAAAAACATCATTCATATTATCCAAAATTTCAACAGATTCTCATAATTATAGCCATTGAAATAAATCTTTATACAGTCTTAAATTTGGAATTTTTATAAATTCCTACTTATCTGAACTCAAATAACTTAAAAACAAGCCATTGTATAAAAGACGTGCCATCAGGTTCTGTATCTTTCAAAATTATTCGCTTTATATAACATTATTATTCTGCATAAGCTATTAGTATTCAAAGTAAAGGATGTTATTAATGCATACAATTAATGCATTCGAATAAATGAGGAAAAATGATATTTTCTGGAAAATAATTTCTATTATTGTATGAAAAATAGTACATAGATTATATGGAGTCAGCGATTACTTGTATGGATACTATCAGGTCATTCACTCATCATAAATGGGATTTCGGTTTTATAACTAAAGCAATCATAAATTTTCAGCGAATCATTGTGTTTATTTAGTGTATGAATAATTTGGCTACACTTCGTTATGCTGGAATTCCTAATATCCAAATTTAAAAACCCTGTTTAAATACATTAATTCTACGATTACTGAAACGATATATCTATTTTTACAATTATTCGAAAACACGACCTTTATATAGCAAATAATTATTAAAAATTGTTAAATAAAATGGAAAACTCATTCAATAAACAATTCTTAGAAAACAAATAACATAGCAATGACTAAGGAATATGTAGCATATTTTGAGGATTAAAGCACAATAAATAACTTTCAAAATAATGTTAATCAAAGTTTTCTTTCATTTTAATCCAGATATATTATCGAGAAAGTCGAAAATTTAATTTCTAATTAAACATTTACTTGTGATTTTTGTAGAAATTAATAGAAAAAGTGCTAATTATATTGACAATCCGAGAATTAAGGTTTTGACACTTTGAATTTCGACATAACAAAGTGATCCCAATAATTCGAAAATTTGGGGTTTTCCCAAAGGTGAACATTCAAACATTCAAACATTCGAAACTATGTCTATTTTCATGATTTATCATTATATCGCATGGAACAGAGATTATATTTTAATACCAGACTTACAGGGCTTTCATTGATTATCAAATTATTGTTTTCCTCATTAGTATTCTCTGTGAATGCTTTTATACTAACTTTAAATCATTGGCACAAACAATGTGTTGACTGAATTGTTTGACCAAATTTTCTTATCCTGAAAATAAATTCAATTTATTGCTTAGTTCTTCAGAAATAAGACAAAAAACTAAAGCTTTTCTGATAACTTAATTGTAATTCAGATAAGGATTTGATTTTAAAATGAATTTCTTGTTTCCCACAAAAAACTCGATTTAAGATCTCATGTTCTGAATGTTTGAACAATCGGTTTATTCTTATTCTTATCATCTTTTTTTGACTTAGAAAAAAATTCTCTAAAATTCAAATACACTTTTATTGATCTTAAATGATTTATTGTCTAAATGTTTGGTCTTTACAGTATTACTACAACATTATGTATATTTTACACAATAAATACTCCCATTTTATGTCTCTGAGTCCGCATCTCTGCCCACATCTTCGCATCACTTGATCCTCATTCATATCAGAGGAAAAAAACAGAGTGAGAGATGAGAAAAGGGAGAGAAATAGATAGAGGAAAAGTTCAATGGATTGAAAGTCTTCTAATAATCTCTTATATAAGCTGCGAAGTAGTAATACTTCTGTAATACCAATAGGCATATGCAACGCATTCATACTTAGCTCCCTCGCAAAGCCTAATACAGTAAACCCTCAGTAATATATCTATAATTATATCGAAAAATCTTTTTCTCTATACATCAAAAATAAGATATGTGTAGAAACAGAATAAAAGATAACACAACTTTCCGATATTTTTAGTGGGAATGCTATTTCAATTATTTCAAAAATTTGATTAATCATTATATAATACTAAATAAATTATTTAAAAAGCATTTAATTTATTTTTAATGCTATTCCAATTTTTGTTAATTCTGAATCTATTTATCAATATTTGAGATCAAAATTGCTTCAGATTTTGTTTCTCTGTTGAATCTGATTTTAAACATATTGTTGAATTTTCCCCAAATGATTGGAAAATCATAATCTTTTATCAACTTATTATGATTAGTTATGATACTCAATAATTTCTTAAGCTATTATTTATATAAAAAAAACAGCATTTTTGATACATAAATAACAAATAGTGAATAATTTATTCATATTTTTTTTAAGAAGTTCATGTCTTGAGCAGTATCTTATTTGTCTATCAACTCTTCAATAAATTATTATCTAATCTTCTGATACATTGAATTAAAGCAAAGTATAAGTGAGTGAAGACAAGCGAAAAAGAGGAACAATAAGGAAAAAATGGTCTGCAACCTAATCAATAGAATTTTGTGCGGAAGAGAAGAGAAAAAATGTGTACAAAGAATAAAAAGCAACTGAAGGAGCTTTAAGACTAAAATAAAGGATATAAGAGTTAAGGCGTAACCGTTTGCACACTTTTGTCGTCAAACGAAAATTTCACTTCACTGAAGAAAATCTTCAAAGAAATAAAAACCACAGACTTTTGCAAAAATTTTGGGTTTTAGTAACTGAACCAGAATTGCAAACACACAGAGAAGTGCTTTAATTTTGAAAAACTAAATAAAATGAGTGGAACTTATTCTTAAATCTTTAATAATGAAAAATTATTAAAATAGAAATTAAAATATTTCTTAGACTCTGATTTTTGTATTTTCTGCATTTTTCTGTATATTTTATTTCAATGCCTTTCATTTGATTGAGAATTACTTCCCATTAATAATTAATTTAATAAGTTGTTTAATAAGTTGTTTTTAAGTTATATGTAAAATATCCTCTGAATCATATTGAAATTTTGAACATAAAAAGCTTATGAATTTGTTGATAAGCGGAGTCCATTCCAGGCGACCAAAAGTGCAACATTTATTATAATTGAAAGGGAATTTGGAAAAAGTTCATCTTCAATAAGCATTTTAAAACATTTTTCATAAATGTTTTATCTGTA
>JAQFXV010002209.1:0-10972 GCA_034694065.1 Camisia spinifer
GCCAACCAATTACCGATGGATCTGGTCAACCAATTACTGATAAATATGGTAAACCAAGACCAAGTCGAAAACCTAAAAACGGAACTAGTGGCGAAACTCCAGAGGAAGAAACTTCTGGTGTTTTATCTCCATCCAAAATCAGAGATGAATCTGGCCAACCAATTACCGATGGATCTGGTCAACCAATTACTGATAAATATGGTAAACCAAGACCAAGTCGAAAACCTAAACCTGGTACTAATGATGAAACTCCAGAGGAAGAAACCACTGAAGAAACTTCTGATGGAACCTCTGATGGAGTTGAATCAAGTGAAGAGCCTGAGAAAAGTGGGGATAAACCAAGCGACGAAAGCTCTGATGGAGAAAATCCTAGTGATGGCAATCGTATTGATATCGAAAAAGAGCCGATCAGAGAAGTAGTAATCCCTGATGAACCGAATGGAGACGATAAAGACGAGGGCGCGCTTATTAACGATGATGATAACGATGGAAAATATTCAAAAATTAAAGACAATAAAGTTTGCAGTTATGTTATCAAAGATAGTAAACTTTACACGAGTGGTGAATGTGTTTCTGTTAAGGAAGACGAACACAAATATCCGCCAAATATTATCGCTGCCATTAAACCGAAAGATGATAACTGGTATTTCATTAATAAAGAAGGAAAATATTGTGAACGAAAAGACAAAGAATATAAAGAGGTATTATTTAATCTCAAACAATGACCATATTAGTAGTCATTGTTATCAATTTTAAACTATAACTTATTCATATTTAATGAAATACCAGTATTAGAATAGTGGACATAAATTCAAATTCTGGCTGAACTTTATTCTTATTTGAATGTTTTTCAAAAAAGAATACTTTTGAGATCTTTATTGAATTTTATTTCTAACTAAAAATAGAGATATCTCGAAATCCTTGAATTAAAAATTTATAATTTTCGAGAAAAAAGTTTTGGTGACCATTCAATATTTTCATTGACTAACTCTTAATAACAATTATGAAAAATGAAAACACAAACTATATTGAAATGAAGTTCTATAGATAACTTTAATTCAGAGACATAAGAAATCGTGAGTTAACACACATTCTTAAATAAAATTCAATAAATTCTTATAAGTCCTCTTCTTGAAAACATCATTCAGTTATCTAAAAGCCTAACGACTGTTTGAATAGATATTGAAATCAATCTTCGATCGATTTTTTTAGTTTTATTTCTTATTTACTGAATATCTGTTTTAGGTTTTTAACTTAATAATTTTTTTGGTTGAAAAACTATTTTATAGCTAAACTATTATAAAATAAGTTTTGTGCAGCATTAGCTTTCAGGAAAAAAATCATTTCAAATCTATATTCATTTGCTTAGAAGATATTTGAGAAGATATTTCATCAAAATTCACTAATTTATGTTTTATAATTAATGGTCAATTAAATTAAAAACTGTTATCAAAAGTTAGCTATGAGTTAAACAGGTATAATATACAGGGTTTGACTTTTGTAAAATAATATTTAGGTTTAAACACTTATTTTCAAAAGAGTTTTGAAATTTAAGCATAAAACTGGTTTTCAGTAATAATGGAAAGACTTTGGGCTAAAATGGAAAGACTTTTGTCCAGTGATAGGCAAAAGCCTGTATCGTGTGAAAGATTTTAGTCCATTTGAGAATTACAAAAGTCAAACCTGTAAGAGCAAAACGACTTTAAAAACAGATTATTAACTTATGTAATGAGCAAAATATTCATATAAACTATAGTTTATTCAAATTAAGTCATTAATCATTTTTTAATTTTTCCAATTTTACAAATAGTGCACTGTATGGAAAGATAACAGAGAGTTATTTGGATGCAAATCAAAGCCAATTAAATTACAACTCGAGTCACTTTGCGATAATCCTATCATTAATGCGGGTGGAAATAATCCGCCATTTATAGATGTATTCCGTGGAGGAAAGTATTGGATCTTTGATAACAAGCCGAAGAAAAACAAGCCTTTCGGAGATTTAATGACCGGCACTCTTCCGGCTAAGAATAAATGGCCAGAGATTCACTTCCCTGGAGGCATTGGTCATAATAAAGATAAACCAATTGCAGTATATGATAAAACATGGTCTCAATGGTCACCTATTGGTGATATCGAGGTCAACGAAGAACCTATTATTGAAGTTGAAGACAGTCCGGGAACTGCTGTTGTATTGCCTAATAATAGGATTGCAATTGTTGTCAAAGATCAAGTAATTCAAAAATTATTTTTTTCAAGTATTTATTTTTAGGTAAAATTTCTCTATATGTCAGGTCTGGTATTTCATGAGAACCAAAGATAAAAAAATTACAAAAGGGTCGAAGGATTTTGGGCCAAAACCAGTGAATATGACTAAAGAGAGTTTTCCGCCTTCCATAAGTGCTTCTGTAACTCTCGGACGTTATATCTATTATTTCTTCAGAGGATCCAAATATTGCAAACGACCACTTGTTATAGGTCTTGATTTCTCAATTTTATTCTTTGGGAAAACATTTCTTATTTGATAATTATTGTTATAGAGGATGACACTATTGAAGAAATAACATCTGATGAATGGAATGGTGACGAAGAGAAGGCACTAAACGCTAGAATTTTCTCCAGACAAGAAGTAATTTTTCAGTTTTATAGCTTTTATTCTTCTACTTAATTAATAATTTGTTTTATGATTCAGGCGTCACAATATTTCTCGTCTTCGAAATCGGAATTTTATGTAAGATATGTTTTTATTATCAAATAATCCATTAACTAAATAACTAATCAATAATTTTCCAATTAATCCCAATAAAATTTTACAATTAAAGTGTATTTGGAGAGACACTACAGAACTGTTTGGGTGCGATATTGAAGAAAAATCAGAAAATTTAGAGCAATTGTGTACAAGTCCTCTAACTATTGGAAATATACTTTACGACAGGATTAACATTTATTATTTCAAAAAAGACAAAGTATACGTATTTGACACGAGAACTGGCGCCAAATCAGGTTTCAAACCAACGAATGATCAAAATTCTGACCCGAAATTCAGTGATTTAAGACCTGAAACAATTATAGCGAGGGAAAAGTGGGTCGGTTTTGAACCAAATTATGGCAGATTTTTTGCGGTTAAAAACGAGTTATGCGTTATAAAAGACAACATCAAATACAGCTGTTGGGACGCAGATGGAAAACAAACCGCTAAAGACGAGCCAATCGGTGAATTCGAAGAAGAAGCTCCTGATGAACCCGATGGAAATGATAAGGATTCTGGAGCTTTGCTTAATATTGATGAATATAATGGAAAATATGTGAAAATAAAAGGAGATAAAGTTTGTTATCTTATTGTTGAAATGAATAAACTTTATTTGATTGATAAATGCAATCAAGTTACTCAAGATGATAATTCATATCCACCTAATGTTATCGCTGCCATCAAAACAGACACAGATAATTGGTTTTTTGTTGATAAACAAGGAAAGTATTGTAAACGACAGGACAAAATCACTGATGAGGTATTTGATGAATTTTTTGGTTCAATAATTCAATGGTTCAATTGAATAATGTTTTTCAAAAAGAGCAATTTTGAGATCTTTTTTGAATTTCATTTTAAAGTATGTTAACCTACAAAGTCTCTGAATCAAAGTTAGAGCATTAGCTTTTTCCAAATATTTTTCTATGAATACTGTCTTATCCATAGATGGGCTCAGCGCTCGCGCTCGGGTCAATTTATACGCTCGACGCTCGCTCTCACGTTCACGCTAACGCTCGACAAATTTCAAGCGCTCGCGCTCGGGGTACCGAGCGTTTACCATGTTGATTTTGACAATTAAAGGGTTAAAATGCTATTTAAATCTGCTTTTTCAAAAAATTCATTTTAGTTTTGTTTAAAATCAAAGTTCATCAACTTTTTTGAAACAGTTGTTTGCATAGGAATAATGAGTGTTTTTGAAGTTTCTTAAACATTGTGATAAACCACCTACATTTTTGAATTTTATACTGACAAAATTCAAATTTAACGCTCAGCGCTCGCGCTCGGGGAATTAGAAACGCTCGAGCGTTGCCCATCACTGGTCTTATCAATGATTCGTTTATTATTAGTTAACTATTTCAATATGTGTTTTCATTTTTCATAGTTTTTATTTAGAGTTATTAAATGAATGACTCATTGAAAATATTGAATGGTCAGCAAAACTTTTTTCCTAGAAAATTATGAGTTTTTAGTTTAAAAAATTAAACTCAAAAGTTTTTCTGTTTGTTTCGAAATTCCTTTATTTGTGGTTTGAAACGATTTGAAATAAAATTCAATAAAGATATCAAAAGTGCTCTAAATGAAAAACATAATTCATTTATAATCAATACAAATATTTTGACATAAAATGATTAATCACTTAATTATGTATATTCTATATGAAAGTGTAAAGTATGGAAAGATAATAAGGAACTGTTTGGATGTGAGACCAAAGACAACTCACCTGAGCTCAAGTCTCTCTGCGATAATCCTAAGATCAGTGCCGGTGGTAATTATCCGCCTTTTATTTATGTATTCCGTGGCGGGAAGTATTGGCAGTTCGATAACAAACCGAAAAGGAAGAAACCATTGGGCGCTTTAGTTGAAGGCTCTATTCCTGCAAAGATTAAATGGCCTGGAATTCACTTTCCGGGCGGTGTCGGTAATAATATGGAAAACATGATTGTTGCTTATGATGACAAATGGTCTCAATGGTTACCAAATGGTAAGAAAGATGTCGATGAAGAGCCTATTGAACAAAAGGTCTTCGAGATTCCTGACGAGCCTGAAGGCAGTGATTCCAATAGTGGAGCACTTGTTCCTACCGATGAGAAGACACCAAAATATGCGAAAATTAGTAAAAATACTGTTTGTTATATTATTGTTAAGAAAAACAGATGCTTCTGGAGTGGAAAGTGTAAGAGTATTACTAAAGATGATAATAAATTTCCTCCAAATATTATCGCTGCTGTAAAACCGAAAGATAATAATTGGTATTTTTTCAATGAAGATTCAAAATATTGTAAACGACCCGATAATTCAAAAACTGAGGTCAGTTTGATTTTAAAATGTAGCAAAATTTATGAAAAGTTATTTTTAAATAATATTTTCAGTATTACTTTAACAATGTTTAATGAGTTGGAAATTCTGTATTTGTAGATATATTTTTTGATCTGAAATCTTAAATAACTTTAGAAAAAAAGTTGACTGAAATTGAACTTTTGCTAAAGTATTCAAACTTGAGATTAATCTTAATCTTTAGACTAACTTCCACTCAAAAATTATTGGATAAAACTGAATTCAGTTAATTTTAATCAGAATTCAGGCAGACCTTTGGGAAAATAGTTTGAATTACTAATGACTTCGAAGTTCTATTATTAAACTCACGATTCCTGAATTTTGATAATTTTATGCTAAAATATTCAGTTTTAATTGAACAAAAGTAGACAAATCATTTGATTTCTATGAGAATACATTTATAATTGGCAAACAAATTTAGAAAGATTCAGAAACTCTTATTTTATCATAAAATTAGTCAGAATTTTTCAAAAAGATTTCGAATTAATTTTTAATTATTTGACTCAATCAGTATCAAATGTTATTTAAAGAAATTTATATTGAATATAATTATTTTAGAATAAATCTGCATAATTATACCCGATGATAATCGATGTAATTAATAGGAGGGTTCAAACCCCGCTTGACCCTTCACTAATCAATATATTCATAATATCTTTCACAAGGTTAAACATTGAAAACAAATAATTTTCATCATAATCAATTTATCTATCACTTTATCAAAACAGTGTAAACAATGGAAACATAACAAAGAAGTTTTCGGTTGTAATGCCAAAGATGTAAAACCGAAACTAAAATTCCTTTGCGATAATCCAAGAATCACAGCCGGCGCTAATTATCCGCCTTATATTTATGTATTCAGAGGAGGCAAATATTGGCAATTTGATAATGAGCCCAAAAATTCAAAACCATTCGGAGATTTAGTTGACGGCGGAATACCAGCCAATACCAAATGGCCGGGAATTCATTTTCCTGGTGGAGCAGGTTTTCAAAATGAGAACTTCATTATGATATATAAGAATAAATGGTCGCGTTGGAGACCTGATAAAGATATGGAGAAACCAGATAAAGAAGATACTGATGGTGAAGAAGGCGTAAAACCTGGTGATGGAGCGAAAGAACCAGATAATGTTCACACTGAAGGTCAACCAGAAGCCGAAGAGAGTTCGAGTCCTGCAGGAGTAGGGAAGGGAAACAAACCGACAAAAGATAAAACAAAAGGAAGTACAAAACCTGGTAAAGGCAGTAAACCTGTTGAAAGTGATGAAGAAGAGGAGAAACCAAGTGATGGACAGACCGAAGATAAAACAGAAGAAGGTAGTGAAGGGGGTTCAGCCCCTGCTTCAGTTGAAGACAGTGGAAGTAAATCAACAAAAGGTAAACCTAAAGGAAGTGATTCTAAAGGAAATAAAGCCGAAAGTGATATAAATGACATAAAAGACGAGCCGATCAGAGATGAAGAAACGCCTGATGAACCAAATGGAGACGATAGGGATTCGGGAGCACTTATTAATAATAATGATGGGATGAAAACTAAAATTCATGCAAATAAAGTTTGCATTATTATTGTCAAAAATAATAAAATGTATTTGAATGGCAAATGTGTTCCCATTGAGAAAGACAAACATAAATATCCTCCTAATATTGTGGCTGCCATTAAACCAAAAGACAAGAACTGGTACTTCATTAATAAAAATGGAAAATATTGTAAAAGGAAGGATAAAAACTACAAAAAAGTTAATAAAAATTTCATATTTCTATACTTTTAACCAATTATAAGTGGAAAAGATATTATTTCAAAAATATGACATAATACTAAATAACCTTTTTTGAAATTAACCCAAAAAACAGTGTACAAAATGGAAAGATAATAAAGAACTGTTTGGTTGTAATGCAAAGAGCAAAAAAGGTGGACTCGATTCTCTTTGCGAAAATCCTAAGATCAATGCAGGCGGTAATTATCCGCCATTTATCAATGTATTTAGAGGCGGAAAGCTTTGGAAATTTAATAACAAGCCTGAGAAAAAGAAACCTTTTGGTAATTTAGTTGAAGGCGGAATACCTGCGAAGCAGAAATGGCCCGGAATTCACTTTCCCGGAGCTTTCGGTAATAATAAGAATAAACCGATTATGGTCTACAATAATACGTGGTCTCAATGGTTACCAAATGGTGATAATGATGTGGATGAAGAACCCATTACTAACCTTGAGAACAGTCCCGGAACTGCTGTTTTGTTACCTAATAATAGGATTGCAGTTGTCATCAAAAATAAAGTAATCAATCACTTATTGATCAAATTCAATATGTTTACTATTCAGATGTTTTCGAATTTTTTAAGGTCTGGTACTATAGAAAGAAAGGAAAGAAAATACTCAAAGATTCTGATGATTACGGCCCGAAACCAGTGAAAGATACTGTTGAAACTTTTCCACCTTATATAAGCGCTGCCCTTACTATCGATTATAATATTTACTACTTCTTTAAAGGAACTAAATTTTGTAAAAGACCACTCTTTGTTCATAAAGACACAACTCTTCAAGATGAAAATGACATCGATTCAGACCAGAATGATCTTAAAGATGTATTCATTAAAAATGAGTTTAAATTATAAATGTTTTCTCTAATTCTGATTTATTCTGATTTCAGACATCAAAATATTTCAAATATTCCCCAAAAGAATCTCACGTAAGCCTCAAAAGTGATGTCTTGAAAATATCGACAAAAAAATTAATTATAATTTTTTGAATTTCTAGTGTATTTGGAGAGAAAATAAGGAGTTATTCAACTGTCAGTCCCAGAAAGTGAACAAGAAATTGAAAAACTTATGTTCTTTCCCCATAACAATTGGATCTATAATTTATGACAAGAAAAATATCTATATATTCAGTATTGGAAAACTCTTTATATTTGATTCTCAAGCAGACAAAAAGCATAAAACCGAACCCTTGAAGAATAAAAAAGGAGAACCAAATTTCAATCATTTAATAAGTGATAACATCGAACCATCCAAAAAATGGAAAGGATTTGATCCAAATTATGGCAGATTTTTCGCTAAAACCAATGATCTTTGTGTCATAACTGATAATAAATACTATAGTTGTTGGGGAACTGATGGCAGAGAATATATAAACGATGCTCCTATTGGTGAACCTGAGGAAGAAATTCCTGATGAACACGATGTCGATGATGGTAATGCCGGAGCGCTTATTAATCCTGATGATAATGAGGGGAAATTCGCTAGAATTAAAGGCAATAAAGTTTGTAATCTTTCTATTGAATTCGAAAAACTATATTTCATCGGAGAGTGTGTTGATGTCACTCAAGACATACATAAATATCCGCCTAATATTATCGCTGCCATTAAACCGAAAGACAATAATTGGTATTTTCTCGATAAAAAGGACAAATATTGTAAGAGAAGAAATAAGTCCTACAAAGAGGTAATAATTTTTGAGATTTTTTCTTATAGGAATTAATATCTACTTTTAGATGCTTTTAAAATTAGTATATATTTCAAAAACTAAATGATTTGAATTTTTATTGATCAGGAATTTTTGAAAAAGAAACTTCAAGTTCTTCTTCAAAGTTCCTTTTGATAAAACAAGTTAAGGCATTAAAATAGTCACAACTTTCTTAATCAATTTTTAATCAATAAGTTATTAATATTTTCGAACTTTAATTTCCCGAATATATTAGTGCACGAAATGGAATGATAATAAAAATTTGTTTGGATGTAAAGCTAAACCCATAAAACCTGAGTTGGAATCACTTTGTAAAAATACTACAGTAACTGCAGGGGGTAATTATCCGCCTTATATTTTCGTATTTAGAGGTGGAAAGTATTGGAGGTTTAATAATAAACCAAAACCTAACAAACCTTTAGGAGATTTAGTAGAAGGAGGAATATTGGCCAAAAACAAATGGCCAGGAATTCACTTTCCCGGGGGTTTCGGTAGTGATAATGAGAAGTTTATGATGATTTATAAGAATACGTGGTCGCGATGGTTACCGAACGGTTTCAATGATATTGTCGATGAACCTATTGTTGAAAAAGAACAAGAAATTCCTGATTTACCCGAAAAGAATGATATCGATAGCGGAGCTCTTATTCCGATGAATGAAAGTATCGGAAAATATGCTAAAATTTCACAGAATAAAGTTTGTTATGTTGTTATTAAGAAGAATAGATGCTATTGGAGTGGAAAGTGTTTGCCTGTAAAACAAGATAAGAATAATTTTCCACCAAATATTGTATCCGCTATTAAAGCAAAAGATAATAATTGGTATTATTTTAATAAAAAAGGCCAATACTGTGAAAGACCGGATGAAGATACTGAAGAGGTAATTGAAAATGATTTTTTTCAGAATGATAAATATGAATGTATTTATGGTGTGATTATTCTTTCAATATAAAAGTGCAATAAATGGAAAGATAGTAAATCGATATTCGGCTGTCAGGAGAAAGATATAAAACAAGAACTCAAATTCCTTTGTAATAATACCAAAATAAAAGCCGGGGCTATATATGAGACATATGTTTATATATTCAGAGGTGGAAAATATTGGAAGTTTGACAATAAACCGAAACCAAACAAACCATTTGGTGATTTTGTGGAGGGTCAAGTGCCCGCCAAAACTAAATGGCCCGGAATCCACTTTCCAGGCGGTGCCAGTTCTGAAAATGATAATTTCATAATGGTATATAAGGCTAAATGGTCGCGATGGAAACCTCTCAAACCTGATGACGATAATCCTTATGGTGATGATTATGATGGTATGAATCTCGGTCCAGATGATGACAGAGAACAAACCCCCGTTAAAAGCGAGTCAAAAGGTAAACCTAATAACAATGGTGATGATGAGGAAAATCCAAAACCTGGTGATTATAGCGATCAAAATCCAAGTGATAATGATTCAAATGACGGAAAACCTAATAAAGAAAATGAAGGCAACGACATCGGCGATGATGTAAATGCTAAACCCGGTGACAATAACGGTGATAATCCAGATGATGATGATTCAAATGGTGGGAAGCCTAATAAAAATGGTACCAAAGGCAATAAACCTTATAAAGGAAATAAGGGTAACAATAATGGTGACAATGAAAATCCCAAACCCGGTGACGATACCGGTGACAATAGCAGTGATAATCCCGATGATAGTGATTCAAATGACGGGAAGCCTAATAAAAATGGAAACAAAGGGAATAAACTAAATAGTAATGGAAATAGTAAAAATCCAGATAATGAAAATGATGACGGAATAAATGATGTGAACGATGAGCCGATAAGAGAAGAAGGCGACGATACCCCCGATGAAAATGATGGCAAAGATAGTGATGCCGGGGCTCTAATCCCTATTGATTTAGAAAAAGGAAAATTCGCAAAAGTAGTTGACGACAAAGTTTGTAATATTGTCATTAAAGATAATAAATGTTATTGGAGTGGGGACTGTAAACCTGTAAAAGAAGATGAAAATAATTTTCCTCCCAATATAATCGCTGCCATTAAAGATAATAATAGGAATTGGCATTATTTTGATAAGAATGGCTCTTATTGTAAGAGAAAGGAAAACGATTTCAATGATGTAAGTTTTTAAACTATTTTAAAGGCTGAAAGATATTTGAATATCATTTATTTGTCCCAAATCTTATTGTAAAGTTATCAAAACATGCTATTATAAAACTTAATTTTAATATCTCTGAGAAAATTCAAAATTCCTCTAAGGGTTTTCATACAAAATTTTCCAAATTAACAATCTTTTCGAATTGGTAGTTAGAGCTTCACAAGAGTTAGCATTAAAATAGATTAGGTACAGTTACTCCGTAAAAAGCTTGCGGATTAACTTATTATTCATTCTGATAACGCTTATCTTTCTCTGTTATCATT
>JAQFXV010002210.1:0-10971 GCA_034694065.1 Camisia spinifer
CAAATAATGCTTGATTAATGCCATGAGGTATTCAAATTCTTTCAACTCCTCAGAATCATCCATTGTTAATTTGAAATTTCGTTTTTACTTCACATTTAATTGACCTTTTGAAAAAAGATTTTGCTTTCTTTTAAATTTGCGTCCTTTTGCTTTTCAAAATTCATTCCCCTTTTAATTATTTTTAATTTTGATGAAACACATATTTTGAGGGCTTCTCAATTAAATTTGAAAATTTTTAAGAAGTGAGATTGTAGAAAAAATTTATTTAAATGTTGATTTTATTATTGATTTCTTAGTTTTGAAAAAACACTTTTGCATTTTCCCCTTCAAATTGATGAAAGTTTAACTGACTTTTGCTTGTAATTTTTCTATATTTTAAATTTTTTAGGTTTTGTTTACCACTTCACTTATTTTTATTTTCAAAAGTATTACAGAAACCGCACTAATTCACAGCCAGAACTTCTCAACATTAAATATTGAAAATGAAGCAAAAAAAAGCATAAAACTCATTACTTTAGTTCAAAAGTTTTTTAAATCATTGAATCATTTTTTAAATTGATATCTAATAAATAAAACAAATACTTGGATCAGTATTTTTTTTATTTGATGAATTGACAAGAGTAGGAAATTAAACAAAGCAATATTGATTTTTCAAATAAATTGTTTTCACTAAGTCTACATTAACTTTTTTTGCTTTGGAGACTACATAGAGATAGTAAAGAGAAAGTACTAATGAATTGCTTGTTATAAATAGTCAATATTCATGATTAAATGATGACAGCAAAGGTAGCATTAAGTTTGTGAGCATTTATTCAGAATGATATCAGTGACATAACACCAAACACGCCTCAATACAATTGATGCTCGATCTCAATAAAACACTGTTCTGTCTGTTCTATTCAATGGTTCATTAACGACAACTTTTCACTGATCCTCATTTTGTCTCTTTTGATGAAAAGTTCTCTATAAACGAAAAACGAGCAAAAAAAATCTTTCTTCTTAAGACCTGATAGGGAGTATGGCTGACAAAAAAGGCTAAAAATGGTTGAGAATAGAGAGAAAAATTGAAAATCATTTGTTTAACGATACGTAACCATCAGGAAAGTAAATCGATGTCAACGGTGAACATTATCTTTAAAGTACTTTAGAATATAAATTTAGAATTTGTTGAGTTTTTAAAATTTATATTTAGAGTGATTCTAACTAAGATTTTTGACATTTTTTCTACTTTAAAGACCTATAAATTTGAATGAGAATAATAGTCATAAAATATTTAACTTTCATAAGTTTAACTGATGCAAAAAATTCCTTGAAATAAAGGACTTTATGAATATCAATGTTTATCATCTCTCAAAACAATATTGGTCTTAATTTAATGCTCTGTTTGAGCTAATATTCATGAAATTTAAAAAAAAACTAAAAGTCATATTCAGGTTTACATGTAAAGTATCTCATTATAACTTCTTTTTAGTAGAATTTCTTTCATCAACAAAAAATGAACATTTTTAACAAAGCATTTAAGGATAAAAAGAAAAGATTTCATTTCATAATTTTGACTTTTGTTATCGGCATAGAATTTATTTTGCATAAAATGCACTTTTTCTCTGCCATTCAAACTAAAGGTTCGGTTCATTTTCAATATTAAATAATGTGAAAATGCATTAACAATAAGCTGATAGGAGAGAAAGCATTCAGAACTTTTCTCTACCCATTCTTTAAAATCTATCCAATATATTATATTGAGTTTCAAAACATTTTTTTATCACTTAATGCATCATTTTATAATAAAATATAACAAATTCGTTCCTAATGTACTAAAAATGAAATAAACACGAACAGAGAGTGTACTGATGAAAAGGCATCACATTATGAAGGGATGTTCGCATCTCTTCTCCATTTAAGAGAATCCCTATTTTGCCCAGTCTTTTACTCTCTTCTTCCCTCTCATACAATACATCACTTCTCCTCTTTCTATCTTCTATTCATGTCAAATGATTATTTGTACATCATTTTAGTGTCTCGCATGGCGTGTTTGTATGTCAACAGCAGATCTATTCAACTGTTAATGTGAACTTCTTTTATAGAAATATCTATTCTCCTAATGCTTATGATCATCAATAAGAGAACTAAACTTTAATATTCAATATTACAAGTTATGGTTGAAATAAATTTAGTTTTTAGATTAGGTTTAAGCAAAAAATTAGGGACTTTCTGATAGTTTCGGTTTATATAGGATTTCCGATACCCTAATGAGTAATACTCTTATTAAATATTTAAAACATTTTTGGTCTTTGAATCAAATATAATTAGCTTAAAAGCATATCTGACAGAAAGCGCTGATTAATCGGAGGAAACACTGAATTCATAGTGTTTTCTAGTCGTTAAAATTATTTATTACTACTCTGTATACATCAATATAGAATTTTAATAAAGTAACTGTTAATTACTGTAGTTTTTAATACAAATATGTAATAACTTCTTTCAATGCATTAACATTTAGAAGAGTTGAAAAATTTCTGAACAGAAACATGAATATCTTAATCTTTGGTGAAAATGATTTACTTTCATTTTTTGCAATTCAAAAAAGTAATTTGAAATAACTTAGTATTTTAGCCGCTCTTTTTAAGGGTAGAATTATTGCCAATTAATTAGAAAACTCAGGCTTAAAACTTTGAACTAATAGTTCTCGCGAATGATCACGAATTTATCATAAAAATTTAGGAAAAATGCTGTTTTACAAAAGAGTTCGTTGAATAAGAGTTACAGTACATTCAAACAATGTTAAGGATTTAAAGTTTATGTTTTCAGAACAATCCCATTGTTATGCATTCTTTGAATTGAACTCAACTATTGAGTTGGGATCAGTTCAGATGTTCATCACTTAATCACATTAAATTCTGGAGAAACGTTAAATAAAAGCCTCTGAAAGATATTCTCTATTTTGTATTTCACCCTTTTTTGAATGTATTTTCTCTTTAATCCACTTAACATTAAAATATGCTTCACTAATAAACGAACTTCTCTTTATCTCAGGCTAAACAACGAACTTATTCATGATTATAAAGTTACAGAACTAGAAAAGCAAATAAGTTGAGCAAAACGGGTCTCTTTAAAATCCTCTTTAATTGAAGAATAGAATGGGCGTATATAATGATTTTTTTCCTTAACGAGTTAAAACATGTTCGGGTAGAGTCAAAAACTTCTCGAAACGCAACGCGAACTCTCCTCTTTTCCGAAATTTGGTATTTAAGCAAAAATATACATTTTACTCCAGCAAACGATTCAAATGTTTTTTAAATCTATGGCAGAGACAAATATTTATTTCTCCAAATTTTTCATGACATTCTTCATATTTCGTTTTTACAGAAGTATTTCTCTTGTCTCTCCTCTTAGCGAACATGACTTTACACTTGAAAAGCTTAATCCAAGTTCAAGTCTTTTGTGCATCTTTTGTTTGTGCTCTCTATATATTCATTCAAATGTTAGAAAACAGAAGTTTATTCTTATTTCCAGTTCTATTGCACTTAACAATTGTATTGTCTTTATTTTGTATACAAATGTGATTGAGAGGAAATTCAGTTAAAACAGTTTTCAAAATTCGAAAAAAAAATGAATGATTCAAAACGAGACGCAGAGAATTTTTCTCAATGAAAAAAGACATTTTTAATGTATTAATATTCAGAATATACATCTTTATAATTAAAAAGCACATATGATCTATAGAATAATTTTTTTATCGAAGTTATAAACATTTAAATAATCATTTTGTTTTGAATTGAGTTTATTATTCTAATTTGAATAACAATTTTTTATACTATTGATAAATTCTCATTCATTTCTAAATCTTAGACATTATGTTAGAATATCTATTTTGTATCAGACATTCTTATATAAGAATCGAATGAATATCACCACTTCATTCAACGTCTTGAAACAATTTTTGAAGACACTGTCTAGACATGACTTATATTAAACAGATATGGCTTAATATTTTTTCGAAATATTTTCAGCAAAGAAACATTTCCTGATTACTAATGAACTATTGGTTGGTTTAAAGGAATTGAAAGATGATATTTTCCCCTAAATCTTTCGCATAAAAATAAAAGGCCTATAAAGTACAGGGGGTTTTAGGCCATACGTTTCGTATAAAAAGTCTTTATTTCGTCTAAAAAATAAATATTTTAAGCCAAGTAAATCTTTTCTTAAGTAGTATCAATTTAACTGTCTTTGTTTGAAAATAAATTTTAACTTTAATTTAGAGAAAAAATATATCATTTTCTGAATAATTTTAAAATTCAATCTGAATCTAAATATTCCACTAAATTTAAAATTTCTTGTTTTTGAGTTATAAAATGAACTCAAAAATATCCGAATGCTCAAGTGATAAAATATTTTCAATTGTAACAATAGATTTTACGAAATAGCGATAGTCTTACTCTCAGACAACCAAATATTACAGTTTAAGCTCAAATCTTATTAGAAAAGCAATTTAGAGAAACACTAATTTGTGAAGAACAGATCTCTGAAGAGTAGGCTCACAATGATCTCACTGTTTGTTATCCTAAAGACATGATTATTTAACTGATAAAACTATTGTAACAATGAATAGGATTTTGGTTTACAACTGCTTTTATTATATAAGGGTTTAGTTAACAAACATAATCCTCAAAGTTAACCAAATATAGCAATATTTTAATCAATTATCTTATAAAATTGTATAATTTTCGAACTTTCAAAATGCAAGATTAAATTTTGCCAATTCTGAAAATTGAAAATTTCAGTAATCAAAATCCCATTTATCTTTATTATTAATGCATCATTCAATCAGCCAAAACATTTCATTTTCTTTAGAAGTGTTTAGAAGTAGATTATAATTAGAACATAACAGTGAATGATCATCAAGAGTAAGAAATTCTCTGAAAGTGTTAATCTTGAGTCTTTAGTTTTGCTTATAATTCAATCATAAAATATGACTTAAGTATACGTTTCTCGACTGGTATTGAAAGTTAAAAAAACTGAAAGCTTCTTTTCTTGATAATCTTTATACAGTTAATTATATAGTTAAATAGATAAACTCTATTGGATGCTTGTTTGGCTCATTTTGTATAGTGTTAACATTGTTTTACTAAATATTTTTCATTATAGTTTTTATTAAAGATGAACCCAATCTAAATGATATTGGACTCTCAATTCAATTCATAACATTAGATTTAATCAAAAAGTTTGATGTCCTAAAAATTATGATCGAATAAGATTTCTGTTAATACTACTGTCAATCTTTAACTTTTTAACTCCCGAAACGATACTTACTTACAATGTGTTGCAGTGATGAAAAATATATTACTTTGGTTTTTATAAGATCTGCTCTAAATTTTTTATTTCTATTCCTCACTCATCATCAGATTCTATAGGAATGCTTATTTTCAGCTCAATTTTCCGTAAAATACAATTAATTCTAAATATTAAACATCTAATTAACAAAAAAATTATTAAAAGTTTTAATGAATTGATTGAATAATTAATTAGGTTTAAAGAGATGTATTGACTGCTGTCAATACTTATTGTTAAGAATTTATTGAATAAAAATATCGGAATTTCACCTAATATTTAGTTATTTAAACTATTTTCAGTAAGAAATAGAAATACGGTTCTGGTTATAAACAAATTGCATTGATTTATAAGTAAAGTAGATATCAAATGAATCTCATTTATTCAACAATTTTTTATTGCAACATAAGCTTTAAAAATGCAAAATTTTAAATTTATTTCAAAACATGATTTTAATTCATTAACTTTGTAAACATTGTTTTAAAACTGAAAATAAAACAAACAAAAATTATTTTTTAAAAGATAATGAACACTAAATCAGAGAAAATCTTTTGTTTTTGAGTTATTTACACCCTTAATGAAGTCAAGATTCCTCTTTAGATTTGTATTTATTCTTCTCAGATGTTTTCCTCCTTTGAATTGTTTAGCTTTCACTCACTATCGGGCAGAATATCGTGGGTTTTCTATTAAGTACTCATTAGAAAAATTCAAAAACAAAGTTTTTGTTTACTAAGGGTTTAATTATTTCGCTCTTCAATAATGAAGTTTAAATAATAGAAACTGAAAATGTGAGGGAAATAACTATAACTCATTGAGTGAATAAATAGTGTTATAATGAAAAGGCGAACATCCCTTTCATCCTTCATCAAACTTATCAGAAAAGAATTGAACACAGGATAGAAAATTTAGAGCCTCTGTCAGTGAAATTATTGAGCACGAAGAGAGGCTTCATTTCGTGTCTAGAATTCATAAATTAGGTTCGGTTTACCATTATTTTAGGGGTAAGTTTGAAGCGTTAACTGTATAAATTGGGGCCAAAATAGTTAGAAAGAAAACAAAAGGGATTGCATCGCATGAATGGCATCTATAACACAAACAGAAGAATTGCATCCAGAATACAAATTCATCAGATTATTCCATATTTAGCTGAATTTGATAGATATCATGATTATTCAACAGATAAATGATTGTCAAATATGAATATAAATCAGATTTTTTATTTCAACTAATATTCTGAACTCTTTTTACCAGAAAATTCGAGTTTCATTAATACCTTTCAATTGAATTGAGATGAATTCGATGCGAAACTTGTGTTTAATGGAGTTTCAGATCTGAAAGCAAAGGATTTAACGCGTATTATATTATTTGATAAAAGAAAGTTAGTTTCAGTGCATAAAAAAGTTTAGTATTGCTTTTCTTCTATTAAGAGCTCACATAAAACATCTCGAAAGTTCACATTCAAGTCAAGTCACTATTAAATTTTGAGGCATCAAAATAGCAGTTGTATGGAATCAGTTGAGCTTTTTATGGCTCGTAATATCAGAATTCAAGCCAATAATCTTGAATTCTAGTGATAGAGAAGAAAATAATCAAAACAAAATTTATTTTATTGAAAATCTATTAAATGTTTTTTAACTTCCGTAATAAGTTATTATAAGTTTAGATAAGAAGCTTTTCCTGCGGCTATATATCTAATGTGACCGTATATTATAAATACAATAGTATTTTAGAGCCTAATGTGTTCTTAAATATAATGCAAACTTTCAGCTTATATCTAAACTTTCCTCAAACAGACATTCAGTATTCATTGCGTAAACATTAACTTATACTCCATGAAAAAATATTAAATATTTGCTGTTATTGTATGAAACGAATTGCAAATGAGGAACCAATAAGACCCAGAATAGTAAACACATTAAAATTATATTTCCTGCTTTACGGGCATAAGAATCTGTATTTTTACAGTTTTATGCGATGTAAAAAGTCATTAATTAAACAAACATTAAAATTTTCGAAAGAATGATCATAATATACCTGAATAGTATGCATAATAAAAGCGAAATAACTCTCTAATTTCAATCAAAGTATTCTATTCTTTGTCACATGAATCGATATTTTGCAAATTCATGCGAGCGTTCATCTAAAATAAATTATTTTTACTGAACATTTTTAAATTATTTCATAATTTTTCTGAAAATTGTAAAAATTTAAGATCAAATTTTGGTCTGATTATAATCATAAAAGGAATCGCAAACATATGGAATTCATTTTGAAAAGAAATTCTTGACAATTAGTTTCATAAAGAAAGGAAAATCTGTTATTCCATAAGCAGTGATAGGAAATAATAGTGCTTTTGTTGAGCTTTAAAAATGCCTGAATTTGAAAAGAAATGTGTGCAAAATCTTTGAGGCATAACTACTATATAAATAAAAGTTCATCAACTTTTTTTGGAGAATATTACAAAATCAATATAACACTACAGTATTGGAAAAGTTAGGCTATTATTGAAAGAATCAAAAGAGAGACTAATGAGGGAATGGAAAAGTTGCGTAAATTTGCGATCAACAAAAAAATGAAAGAAAGAAAAATGTCATGAGTATTATATTCAATTACAATCTGCAACATATAGTCTGTATAACAATAATTGTGTTAGTTCTCAATAAATAAGTTATTTGTAGTTTTTCTGGAAAGAAAAAAACTCGGAAATAAAATACTTAATACAAGTCAAACTTCTATATATTTTGGTACTTAAATCTCGAGTCATTGTTGTATTCATTATGTAGAGAAAAAAAATTCAGTGCAAACACGCTATAAGTAAAACCCTTTTATAAGATATTTTAGAGATTCTGTTGAGAGGAAAGGTTGAGAAAAAAATAGTAGAGAAAGGATTGTTGTTTTAGCTTTTATGGCGTAAATTGTGACAGAAATAAATGATTGATTGCTTGCATATGAGTAATCGTTACAATGCATGAAGAAAAATACAAGAAAAAAGACTAGAGAAACAATGCTAAACAACAAATGTGAGAGAAAAGTTTGCTTTAAGGAATGATATATTGTTTACTATATATTGTTTTACTGTTGAGATTAATTAGTGAATTCTGGGAATGAACAAAACGACAAACAATTACTGGTCTCAATTGTGGGCTTTATTTAATTAAATACAATTTTGTTGACTTAATTAAGAAGTATTCTTATTATACAAATACTAGACTTTGTTAAAGCACTTAACTTGTTGTTTACTAGTATTCAAATCTAATTTAAGGCCTATTTTTGGGCAACTTTTAATTCAGGTACTGTTGAAATAAATCCTGATATTCTTGGATAAAAAGTTCAGCAAAATTTTAGTCTTAAATCTTAAAAAATTGAAATTGATAGAAATTTTGGATCTAAATGAACTGTTTTTCTATAGGGTTTCTTCTGTTTGTAAAAGCTCTGAATGGGATCCAAATGAAAGGAAATTTAATAAAAAAAAAGAATCAAAGTAAATGAGATAAATAGACCACTTTCTACTTCTTTTCAAAGCTATCGAATTGATAGTTCATTGTTTGGCCACAAATGTAATGCATTTAATTTGAAATTACATAAAATGTTTCAAAGGTTTGAAAATTTTATTTCAAATTACTTTCCATTTAATTTTCTGAAAACACACATTAAGGATAATGAATTTTAAATCAATATTTGATTTTAACGAATGATCTTTTTATAGAATTGATTTGAGTGAAGATTGAATTTAACAATTTTTCATTATAATTAAATTATGGCTTCCATTTCCGCACCGATGGAAACCTTACTTATATTGATAGACAATTCAGAGTTTTGGAACTCAACTTATGTTTGATCGATGAAGTCTAGCGCTTATATAATTCAATTTTAATAAAAAATAAGTAAGAGAGGAATCAAACCTAAAATAGGAAAAGAGTGAGCCGTAGGGAAAATGGAGTGAGAGCTTGTGCTTTTGTCTCTTAGAAATTTGTCTTACAATTAATGACATTTAGAAGTAATTTTCCGAATTGCTTACATAACTCACAAAAGCTAACAAAATATGAGGAAAGTCAATGAAGATTAGAAAAAAAGAGTCAAATTGTTAGCAGTCTTTTGACGGTTAATATAATGTAAATCTACTTTTCTATTCAAACCTAAAGCCTAAGAATGTATAATAAAAAGGTTTTATTCAAATGAATAAATTAATAATTAATGAAGAAAATAGATAGAAATTTGCGTAAAAATGAATTCAAATCTATGATGGGTTTCAAATTTCATGGTATTATCTTGACTAACAAATGGAAAATATAGTTGTGTTTCAATCAATTTATATAATAGAACGAAAAAAGCTTTAGAATAATAAAGAAGTAAAAGTTAAAGCTTATACCAAATGATATTTGGCTGTGAGGGTGAATAAAGTTGTATTAAAATCAGTGTTGCAAAGCTTGTGAAAGATAGAATATTTGCATTGCTCAATACCATTCTCTCTTGACTGGGACCGAAAGGGAGTACAAGTATAAGGCGCTAAAATCGACTGTTATTGGATTAATGGATGAATTCATCTCAATTCGAGTGAAACAAATCAAATATATGCCAGAATAGAGAGGATAGAAACAGCTAAATGTTTAAATCAAAACTAGTGATCAGAAACTATCAATTTCAGAATTTCCATTATTTTAGGTTCTTGTTTAACAATTTTTTCTTCTTTATTATCTTTTTTGAATCATATGATGAAAATCAATATCAAAAAAGTTTCTTTTATTTAGCTTTTGTTTGTATGACAGAGAAAAATATAGATTAATCTTCTTTGTGATAAGAGATGAAATATATTCAATGATATGAATTTCACTATGACTTAAATAAAGATTATTTGAATTTCATTTTGAACTTTAACTTTTTAAATTTGTGGGTTTTTATTTGGTTTGATAATCAGCACAAAAAATATTTATATTAGTTTAATATTTAGACTGGAATTACCTCTGTTTTTGAAATTCAAATTAAATTAAAATCACTTAAAATAATTTGCTTTTGTAAAAGTAAAATCGACTGAAATGAGAATCTTTAAAAAGTGAAAGTAAAAGAAGTAAAATGTAGTCTCAAAAATTAAAATACAATCAGAGGTAAAGCAAAGGAAGTTCAGTAAAATCTAATGTTATTTAAAAGCGATAAAATTTCTCACAACAGATTTGAATGAATATTTGAACTTTATCTTACATTTCATTGCCATAAATCAAACACTTCAATAAATTAATATTTTGTTTCAATAATTATCAAGTATTTTGAAATAGTTTTTAATTTAATCATTCTCACTATCAATCAAAAACATATTTTTCAGCTTTCCTAAAATCTGTTGTAAGATAATTCAAGCCTTGAATCAGATAAAACTTTAACAAAGGTTAAGAAGTAAGATTGCTAAATAATGAATAACTTTTGCATTTCATAGTTTATATTTTCGAGTTTAAAACAGTAATTATTAGTCGCTAAATTCGCACGAATGAATCTATACCATGAACATTGACTCAGAAATCTAACATAAATAATGCATTAATTTTAACTTTGGGGGTTATATATAATAGTTAAAACTAAAGTAATTCAAAATAAATTTGAGAATAAAATTAAATTTTTGGAATGAAGTTTCGAAATTATAAATGAATTTTTGAA
>JAQFXV010002211.1:0-10970 GCA_034694065.1 Camisia spinifer
ATGAAGGTTAAACATATTTCATTCTATTCTACCGTTCATTACTGTTCATAATACGTTATTCTTTATTAAAAAGGAAGACTTTTCGAAGAACATGAAATGTGAATTTCACATTCTTTAGTTCTAGTGAAAAAACTACTCTAAAAAAGAATAGGTTATAATTTAATTAGAACAAAAGGACTGTACAGTATATGCTAGTATTTTCACTATAAATGTTTAATAAAATTGCAAAATTAATATATAAGATGAACTTTCCTTGAATATGGACAAAAACTCGTAATTAATATAAACAATTAAATTATATTTTCTCATTATAACAATAAAATTTTAAGTTTCTTTGTGCTTTCTTCACATTCAAAATAGATTATTCTTAACAATCAAGTGAGAAATTTTTCCTAGCGATATATATATGTCTTGAGAATTTGATGTTATTTTCCAACTAAATAACATATGTAAATGTAATCTTATTACCATCATATATTACTCAGTAAATGAAATATATCTGTTTAATAATACTAGATTATATAATATTGTAAGGATTCAGTTTTTGGTTATGTATGTTTACATGATTTATTTAGTTTTCGAGTTTAAAGCTATTCTGATTTTAGGCCTAATTTAACAGAATCGTTAAAAAGTATATTTTTAGGTTTATTATAGATTCTTTGTTATAGAGTTGTTCAAACGGCCTGAATAATTAACTTTTGAAGCCGCCTCCACTGATTTCATAAAATTGATTCTGCGTTCTGTTTGCATTGCGGCGCTGATGACGCCCCGAAACATATTATATTGACTTGCCCTCATTTCGCGCAACAGCGCTTAACATTCGCTAACTCTCTCAGTTTATTTTACGTAGAAAACACACAACCGCATGATCTCATTTCTACACGGGAATCTTGCGTAGCATTTAATCAATTCATTCATTCAGTTACACACATAGAGGAATTCATAAGATAACCTTTCTTGGCAATCAATGATCACCGGCAAAACATTTATGTTTATAATAAAAGAATGTTTTGGTCTCATTTCACTCAATACTATTGAATTACTATTCGGTTAAATCAATCAGAAAACTGCTTTTATTGAGGATCATCACATAATTTGAGTATATCTTTGTAATTGAAATCTCGTCTCGTATTGCGTAAAATCTCGATGAGACGAGAATTTTTTTCTCCAAAATTTTGATGCGAGACGAGACCATATTAGTTCAGAATTGAATTTTAAAATATTATGAATAAATGAATGGGTGAGCAAACCTAATAATTTTAAATGAAAACTAATTTAGCAATGTGGTTAGGATATCTGGATAATGGTGCATGAGCTTAATGATTAAGATAAAAGATCATATCCTCCACGAGACGAGACGAGATAAAATTCAAATATTTTGGAGAATGCGGAACGAGATAAATTATTACTAACCGAAAGCGAGACGAGACGAAATCGAGATAAAAAAATTAAAAATTTCCATGTCTAATATAAATACAGGCTGGATATTGAAATTCCAAATACTTTTCAAGTTTGAATAACTTTATATTCACTTCTTTGATATGAATCTTATGAAACTTAAGTCAACATAAGTAATTGTCGAGAATCATATCCACTATTCAGGTATTATTAATGCCTTCAAAAAGGTGAATTCCATAACTCTATCACTTATAGGTTTCTTTTCCGTAGAAATTGGTTGCGACTCAAAACTATATTTTAAAATCCTTCCATTCGAAGTCTAATCTTAAAATGATTTTTTATGTTCTTCATTTAGATATCGGTGAATATGTAAATATCACAACAGTGCGGAATGAGAGACGACTCAGATGTCAAATTTTTGATTCGACAAAGCAGAATGATTTGAATTCTTAATGCTTATTAGGTTATCCCCAAATATTTTAAAAATTAACATATACTTTGATTCTATTTCTGAAGAATGGCCAATGGTTTGATTTTTCATTTTAAGATGAACAGATAATGAAAATTAATTATGGTGTTTGTCGTTGTACAATGTGAACACGACTGCGATATTTTGCACTAAAAATTTCAAAATAATTCATATGAGGTTTAAATATAACTCGAATCATCTTCGTATAATTTTGATATAATATTCGCCTCAACATTTTTTATGTTGATGAATCATCTTTAGTTGCATTGAAGTTATCACTTAAGACACACTGATTAAGGAAATACCTGTATAATGATATATCGAATTCAATCAGTCGTCAGTTTGGACTTAAAGAATTAAAATTAACTTAATTGTAATTCAATTAAATGCAATTTATATGCATTTCATATTTTCTTATTTCTTCAAAAATAATTCTATGCAGTAAAATATTAATACTTTTATATTAAATAATTGAATATATCTGAAAAGTATTCCAATAAAGAAGTAAATTATAATTAAAATAATTCTATGTTTTGTTACATAACTTCCGTGAGTCTTCAAAGCAGCAATCAATTCAATAATTTTTAGATTCTGGAAACTCATCGACCGGTTAAAGCAGTCAAAGGGTTTCGAATCATAACTATAATGAATATTCCATTTTCAAATTTTAAGGGTTACGGAAAACCTCTATAAAATTTAATAAGAGTAAATTTTGTCGAAGCTGAAATATGTACTATAATGAAATCTTATGCAAAAGTTTCAAATTTGGTATATTTTATTTAAGAAAACTTTTAATTTAGTTAAAGTAGAAAAGATACAGAATTTGCTAGTGAGAAGATTCAATATTTTGAAGATTAAATACATGATTGTGAAAAATGAATCCAAAATGTCAAACAAATCATGAACATTTGAGTCATAGGTTTCAAAATAACTTTCGTATTTCTAATCTATGCTGCCTTATAGATGAAGGTTTATCATATTTCATTCTATTACAGTTCATAACAGTTCATAATACGATTTATGGCTTATTTAACGAGTGATTCAGTTATAAGTGCTATTTCAACCTTTATATTTAATATTCAACCTGTCCTTTGTGTTAAGTCATTCTCTTAATAATCTCATTAGTTTATTTCAATAGCGAAACTAAAAACGCATAGAAAAAAGTTTATAAAGATACTGTTCCTATCCATTTAATTTCTTTTTGAGTCAAAAATATTTTTTTGGAACCTTGTGAAATATTAATTCAAAATATAATATTAAGGAATAAAATTAAATTTCAATATTAAAAGAGAGCTTTTAATAATGAATAAAGGGGAAATATGTAGGCGATTGGGGCGGTGTTATCCGAGAGTTCGAATCTAACATTTCCATACACTTATTAGCAGGTTCGCATTCATCCCCTCATACAATTTTACTCAAATTTATACTTCTAATCTATTCGCCCGAATTATCAACTACTTATGCCATATGTTTTCAAATCCTGTCGAGAAATATTTTGTCATTTATACTACAATATTCTGATTTGATAAAACTCCTTCGAAAAAATGTTATTTAAAAATCTACTCACGTAAGAAAGTCGAAGACGTCGCATATCTACTCACTGATGTAGTCTTATTATGTTTTGTAGAGCAGATATCTGATCACAACCATCATTCACGGTATATGTCAGTCTCTCAAAATAAATTTGTTTTATATTAGTCAAAAACATTTGAACAGCTGGGATAGTCTTCGGTCAATGTTTCCTTCACTCCTGCAAAAGAATTGTATCAGAATTATTTTTGACGAATATATATTGGGATATGTTCAGTGCCATGCAATTCATATTAATTCTGATTTATAATTCATTTAAACTAAAAATCAAAATTTTTTATCTCAATCAAACAATACTTTTCTCAACACTGAAACTTTTAAGGAAAGTGTTTGAGAATAAAATTTAAAAGGAATATCAAGAGAAACAGTGATTGAATCTTTTTCTTTAGGTTCACTCCATAGGTTTATAATGCATTTCAGCCATATTTATAAAACTCAATGTGTATGAAATAAGATATTGGTTCTCATATTTTCTACCAGAGAAAGAAAAGCTCTATATCTTGTATAAATGTAATTGAAAGAATTTTGATTGATTTTTCAAAGTTAATATCAAACCTGTGATAGCGCCGAATGCTCCTGAACCTATCAATTAAGAAAAAGCATATTTAATTATTGATATAATTATGATTTTCATAAATTCTATTCGGTGAATCATTGAAATAATTGTAGATAATGATGCGATAAGTCTAGACTTTGAGGTCTAATCCATGGGACTTGGACTAGACGTCTAACAATTTCCATTGGACTTTAGACCTAGAGTATACAGTACGCAAAGCACATAACACATGTTAGCGAAGGATTACATGCATTGTATGTTTCGATTACTATTAAATCCTATTAGAAATCAATATTTTTTGAATATTAAATTAAAATTAATTTTTGCATTGAAAGCTATGCTAAATTTTTTCATGCATTCAGAATGCGACTTAAACCAATGGATAAGATAATAATCTGAGAAACAGGTTAACTCGAGATAGGATACTTTAGAATCCATCCATTCATATAGTTTCCAAATATTCGAAATAATAGAAATTTCGTAAATATAAAAACATTTGTCACAAATGTTTATGATTTGTTTGATATTTCTGTGCTATTTTCAGAATTAAGACATTTTTAAATGATGTGGAAATATTTTAAAGCATTTCTAAAAAATACTTTTATATTAAATAAATATATTCTTTATTTCACTTATATTCATACACTTTCTATTTCTTATTTTCACTAAAGATCTTTAATTTGTTAGTCATTATGCATTAAAATTCTATAGGAATACAAAATTTTGCACTTGAAGTATATTTATTTGTCGAAAAATATACTCTAATATGTGTTATTCAATATTGAAAATAATGAAACAAAATTAAATTAATATATATCAAGTGACGTTGAGCTAAGTTTTTGGTGAGTTAAAGAAGATCAAGTTTGTTTTAAATGTACATATGCATATTTTTATATTCTTTGTTATGATCAAAACATACTGAATTGCTTCTAAATCATAAGACACAGATTTAACACATTATTCAAAATTCTTACAACAATTTTTTAACTAGTGAATTTTTATCAATAATAACTGATATGCCGAAATTTTACATAAATTATATAACTCTGTGTATCACCTTATTTGGCACAATCTATAGGATTGTCCAAGTATTAGACAAAAATTTGAGATATTAACTCAAGATTTCAAAACTTCAGTCAATAATCATTTCAAACAATGCAACAACGCTTCAATTTTAAAGACGGACTTTTGGAGAAAATCTGTAAGGTCTGGTCGAAAGGACAAGCTTTCTGCACTTTCAACAAAGACCAGAAAATTGGTCAACACTTCCAAAGCAAGACGTGAATCAGCCCACTCAAGTGCCACGACGACACCTACGACTCCATTGAGCTCAACTCACCCTAACTTTCTAAGGTCGAACACTGATACACAACCACATCTGCCATTACTTCCAAGAGGAAGACAACAAAGGTCAACTCAAATAGTTTTTGACAAATGGAATATCCAGACAATTAAAATAGATTTTCAATCAGACACCTAGAAATTCTTAACCTCAAAAACCTCATGAATCACAAGTGACGCCAGAACAACCATCTTCCTTTACAATCACAGGAAAATCATCCAAAAATGATTATACGTAGAAATTCCGATTCAACCATAATCGTAATTCCCAAGACTAAAAGTGTTGTAAAGACACCAATTGTTACAAAAATAAGTACAAATTCAAATCAAATAGTCACTCAAACGCAGACAAATATTGCAACACAAAGGCAAACGCAAACACAGTTACAAACTCAAACAACAAATACATCCACAACAATTTCTAATAAGAAAACAAAGCTTTCCCGTTAAAACGTTACCGATGCACTACATATAAGAAACTAATGATCGCGCGTTAAAGCAGTTCCGTCATTAGCCTGAACATTGCCGCACAAAACAGGCGCCTAAAAAACTGAAATAGTAAAAAATAAGGCACAAATACAACATAAATACAAATAACTTATTCTGTATATTTTTTAACTCGAATTGTAATTTCAATTAATTTAAAAATATAATAGAATTTATTGAAAATGTCTGATGCTATATTTTCTTTATTAGCAAAGGACTTAATTTCTTTTTCAACTTTATTATTATAGAACCCTCTATTAACAATAAAAATCATTTTACCTATCTTTCTAAGTAAAGTACCCTTCATTAACAATAGGATCAGCTAGGTTATAATTTTTCTCTCCGTTTACAATAGAGAGTATAGAGTTGCGTTTCCCAATAGAGAGTTTGCTTTCCTAAGTATTTATTGTACACATAAATAGCCGAAAACTCCTGCTCATTATAACTACTAGATGAAATGCCTAAAGTAACAGTTTTTCGGTTAATTTTTAGATGAAATTTGAATATTTGAATATTTATGTTAATTATATAAACTCATTCAATAACTATATCACGAGTCAATTAAATTAGTACATCTTGAATACAAAAATTTTAATTTAAAGAACACATGGATAACTGAAAACTTTAAGTTAACACATAATAAAAAAGTTTTTCTAACTCAGAATAGCTATAATGTAAAATGGATTTTTATCCTAAAACTTATATGTGATCATAAAATTGAACCAAATTTTCCTTAAATTGACAATAATGAGGGAAAATATTCAAACTCAAAAGTAAGTTATAATCCTACCATTCAATATATTCTATTGCTTAAGATAATTTCAAGATCATTAAAATTATATTTGAAATAATGGAGAGTAACGTATAAGATATGAAGTCCATAAAATCTATTATCAAATAAAAATTCGAACAAAAATATATTTGAAACTAAATAAAAATCAAAATGTTTTTTTCATAAAAAATCGAAACCAAAATGAACACTTTCTGTAATCTAAATTAGTATAAAAAATAATTAATTTGAAAGAATGAATAAAAATTTGAAGAAACTTTTTAACGACCTTTTAGTCACTATTTATTAATTACGACATTGTTTTCAACGACTGCGACGACAAATGTATGCACTACTACTGTTCGATATCACAACAGTTGTGATTGAGAGACGACTCAGATGTCAGTTATTTTTGTCGTCAGACTAGAATAAAATCAATGCTTGTATTTCATCAAGTTTTCTTAGAAATTTCGCAAATAATTAAATATTTTGACGTTTCACCCATTATAATATATTTAAATTTAGAATTAAAATTTTTTTTTATTTTTAAGTGGTCCAATTGATAAATAAAAGCAATGAACTCAATACACAAGGTTTAATTGCAATGTTGGTCGTCGTTTGACGTTAATAGTATTGCGACTGAAAATAAGTGCTCATTCATTTGTTAAATTGATCAATTATATCTGGTGTACATCTTATGTTTTTCTTTGATGGATATTTAAAATATATCTTCTTAATAACTTTTTTTGAATCACAATAATTGTTGTGCATAATTTTCATAAAGTTAGTCCATTATTATTCAGGTAGAGTTTAAGTTCTTATCAATTATGAGAATCAATTGAATCGAAAATAAGATGGCTTAAATTAATGCTGCTAATGCTGCAAATGCTGCAAAAGTCTAAGTCTAAGTACGAAGTCTAAGAATTTTTAGAAATTGCTTTAGACTTTAGACTGGTAGTTTAAGTGAAATTCTTAGACTTTAGACTTAGACTTAGATCTTAAAGTCCCATTCTAAAGTCTAAAGCAATTTCTAAAAAGTCTAAAAAAGTTTATTGCAGAACCCAATAATTTTTGAAACTTTAAAACTGTAATCAATATCATCATGAGTTATATAATTTAAGATCTGATAGAGTATTCAGACAAGGTTCGAAATTGATTTGAGAAAAATGCTTCTAAATTATTATGTTATTCGACTCATTTAACAGCTTCTTAAATGTCCAGTAATTTTATATAATTGAGTAACTGTTATTTCATCAAAGTAAAATTTTGAATAGAAATTAAAAGTATAAAAGTCTAATCTAAAATCCAAATTTTAGACCATGTCCAAGTCTAAAGACTAATTGGTTTTGTGGACATGAGGTCTAAAGTCTAAAGAATTAGACCTCAAGACTAGACTTTTAGCAGCATTAGCTTTAATGTTATGTTTTCAGAAGTTTCCTATTGAATTGAATTATTGTTCATTGAAGACAAAATTGCTATTTATTTAGTTCATATTCAAATTCAACATCACAACAGTATGGAATAAAAGACGACTCAGATGTTAAAATTTGAATAAACGAAGCAAAACGAATTTAATTTTTATTGCTTGTTAGGTTATCTTAAAAATTTTAAAAATTAACATATATTTTGATCCTTTTAATTATTTCTTTCAATTTAATTCTATTTCTTAAGATTGACCAATGGGTTAATTTTTCATTTTTTGTTAATAGATAATGGAAATCAATTATGGTGTTAGTAGTCATTCAATGTGAACACGACTGCGATATTTTGTGCTGAAATTTCAAAATAATTTATATGAGGCCTTTAATTTAAGTCGAAAAATCTCATGAAGTATCTATAGGAAGTAGTAAGAAATTGAGATGAGAACAAAATATACTAAATTGATAGCTTGTTATTAATCTTATGTTAATTAGTATCAATTTCAATAAATTACGTACAATTTAAATTGAATTAAATCCGGTTGAAATCTAGAGATCTTGATTACGAATGGTTCAGTGGCTTAAGGCTTGACCCTAAAATTGGCGCTTAACTGCGTCGTAGGTTCGAGCCTATTTGTGCCAAAACTCTTTCTAAGGGTTTCTCTGATTCCGCCCAATTCTGGCTAATATTAAGTAGCTGAAAAGCTGCAGATTAGTCAATTGTAGTTCAGTGTTTCTCATTCAATGTGATTCACACTACTCTTATTTGGCATAAAACCGCTTTAGTACCTCTGAGTGGAAAAGCGGGATATAAATCCAATAATCACAGTCTGACCGGCTATATCTTTGATAGCCAACTCATTTTGCAAAAATTTCCAGAAAACGCTAAAAACGGCTACCGGGAGGCCGCAGATGGACAATATGATATACAATTTTATCTTCAAACAAAATTTCCTACAAATAAAGCTTTTCCTTTATAGTTTTACTAAATAAAGTCTCGAAAATCTCGTAGTCTCATACTTCTTCCGGACCAGAATAAATCACAAAAATAGCAGCATGAGGCTTGCGAGCCGCCAGTCGGCGATGACTAGGCTATAGATCTGGCACTTGGAGATGATATGTACATGAGGCCAGCATTTTTAGAATTAGTATGACCTGAAACGGAACGCAATTGAAAAAATTTCCCGAAAAGTGACTAGAAGCCAAGTAACGAATTTCAAAGTTTTGCGAATAAGGAATTTCTATGGGAATTTTTTTAACGAGTTTTATTATTGCTCGCTTTATTATTTAAACTAGTATTTATTTAATATTCAAAATCAGCTGATTCAAAGAATAGGGGATTTTTTGAAATTATAATTCACCTCTTATATTAACTTTTGAAATCAAAAACTTATATATACGTATATTTATAGTTATTTGTCAACAATTATATTTATATTGCAAAAACTTATCTCAATACAAAATATTGAAGCATTCAAGTATCACTCTTATTATCTTAATAAGTTTTGTAATGTTTTTAACAAAATTTATGTGACTATAATTTCGAATTTCATAAAAGTTAAGAAAGTAATTTTTTATATAAAATTAATTTCACATGAAAAGATCCATTTTAAATAGGAGTTTAAAACATTCCAATTCGTTTATTTGAGATTAAGTAAAGTTGAATTAAAATGTTTCAATGGGATAAAGAATCATGATGAATAGCTTAAGAACTTAATACGTATAATAAGTATATCATTTTATACAGAAAACTACTATGTGTGCTCATTATAACAAGACTAAGTATCTTTTGAATTTTCATACTATCAATTTGATTTTTTTATTGTTGCATTATACTTACTTATTGTAAATGATGCATTACAATTTGTTTAAATGGTTCTCTTTGTGATTCTTTCAACGTAACCATATGGATAAGCATCGTCTTTGCTATTATTTGAGTCGTCGTTTTTACGAGGAGAGCATAAAACAGTTAATGCGATTCCTGAAATAATTCCAACAAATAAAAATATCTGCATGATTTCACTAATATGAAACTTATTATAAGTTATATCACTTATTAAATAACATATAAAATTTTTAAATTTTCGAATGATTTCAAAATGGATTCACTCGAGCTTATATACTGACAATTTTTTTGATCACCTTATTTTTGATTGATTTTAAATCGTTTTTGTGGGGAAAAAGAGTGTTTAATCTAGTCGCACCTTACAATTCGCACTTTTCATCATCTTTTCTCTAAGCAAAATCTGTCTGAGATATGATAGTTTCATGAAGTAAACTTAAAAGCACAAATCCACTAAATCTCAAATGTAAAATATGTTTCAAGGAAGTTTCAATCAAATTGGGAAGAAACAGGTGCAAATTTGATTCCATCATTAAATCATGAGCCTCAAAAGAGTTGGATCATATGCAAGTATATATAAATCCAGAATAAATTTATGTAGAGTAATCTTTAGAGTCCTCAAAAAAGGACAAATAAACCAACTCATATAACAATCTCCAAAATTTTACTTAAGCTCAAGTACGCCAGTCTTTTTCTGACCACTTATAATAAAAATTTATTTTCAATATTAATTTATCAAATAATAAAAATCGTGAAAAAATACTAAATAACATTAATCAATCATAATGATAATGATTATTTAATTCGATTTATCATAGAATTTTATTGATATTTTTCGGTTTTTCCTGGAATATTTATTTATTTCCATTTTACTAATTGTTTTTAAAAAAAATATTTTGGGATATCAGAAGGATGAGAAAACAGGATATCGTCTGACAATTTAATCTAAAATATTTTTCTAATTAGGCATTTTAAGCTGATTAATTTTAAATGCATAAGTGTTAAGAAATGATAAAAAACACGAAAAAAACAATCACTTCTTACATAAATGTTCATTTTCGAATGTAAACTAACTTACTTAATAAAAACGAGTTCAATAT
>JAQFXV010002212.1:0-10968 GCA_034694065.1 Camisia spinifer
AAAATACAGATAAAGCATTTATGAAAAATGTTTTAAAATGCTTATTGAAGATGAACTTTTTCTAAATTTTGTTTCAAGTCTTCATCAATTTGAATCTAATAAAAACTAATTTCAATAGTTTATATAATAGATTCAAATTTTGATTAATACATAAGTTTCATCAATAATTACTGAATAGGTTCAAAATCGGATTTTATGTCCAGACTGTATTCATTACGTGAAAAATATTGTATCAGAAATAAAAATTTGCATTCTTAAGAACAATCCAATGTCTTAAACTTCCTCATGAGATGATTAACGAAGAGAAGTATGAGAAGAGAGTACTCTATTAGTGCCGCTCTATTAATGACTTGATGACTGCATTGCAATCTATTCAAAGAGTTGAAGAGTGTGGTCAACGCCTCTTAAACTAATTCAACTTTCAGAAACTTCTCAAACTTTTTTTCGCATCAAATATTTCATTCATGAAATTCCAACAACAATTTCTCATATCATTTCAGAACATTTCGTGTTCATTACATTATTGCTAATTTCAAAGCATTATTTCATGTTTTAAGTATTCATTTATTTTTCCAATTCATTGATAAGAACAATAGAAATTCATTGCAATCTATTTAAGCCTACTTTTAGAGCACAAATTAATAGTTATGTCATAAAACAATATTAATGACAAAGTTCTATCAATTTATGGCTCTTTAAATTAAAAAATTTATGTTATCATTAAATTATTTTTGAAATCAAAATTGAAATCTCTTGAAATTTCAATAATGAAATGATGTTGAGATCAAAATTCGAAATAGAAAATTAATTTCATCCGTTCGAACAGATTATATTTTTAATGGCCTTCAACTCCTTTTATGATATGATTAATTAGTGAGTGAAATATAGAATCCGACCCTAAAAACGTATATTAAATCTATATATTTTTCTATCTAATATGAGAAGCATTTTCATTGCGTTTTTAGTTTAATTCCGAAAAAAGTTTCTCTTATACGTGATATAACTTATATCAAATATTTTATGAAGAATTTTAATTAATTCATTGAAATTACATTTAATTATTCACTTATACCTATATTTGTTTATTTTGTGAATTTTCATAAAGATTTTGAATCGTTTAAGAATACAAATAATGCACTAATTATATGAATTCAGAGCACTTTTGAGACCTTTATTGAATTTGATTTCTAACTCTTTTAAATACAAATTGAGAAACCTCTAAATGAATGAACTTTGAGTCTAAATCCTTGAACTAAAAACTCATAATTTCAAGAGAAAAGTTTTGTTGACCAAAGTTTGATATCAATTGATTCGATACTTTTTATAAATGATTCATTCATTGACTAACTATTACTATGAAAAATGAAAACATAAATTGAAAAAAATAACAGCTAATGAGTGAGTCATTGATAGTAAAATTTTCAGAAAAACCTAAAGTTCTAACTTTGATTCATAGACATAAAACTTTGTGGGTTAACATGATTTAAAATTAAATTCAATAAAGGTCTCAAAAGTGCTCTGAATGAAATACCTCATAAGGAATCAATAGTGATATCAAACCCTAAATTGATAATAAAAATGTATATTAAATAATTCTCCTTCTAATTGGAGGAAATCTTTCAGAACAAAAACTGCAAAAACGAAGATTGTTTCATAGATTCATTATTTGACTTATTGATTAACAATGAGTTTTAATCTAAACCAAACTATAGACTTTTCAAAAAGATTATATGACTTGTGCAGTACCTGTACTCAAAATCTGCCTTAATTAAGCTCTCAAATAAAGACTAGTTGATAATAAATATGACATTACCTTCAAATAAAATATCGAGTTTTGATATTGACTCGCAATCAATAAGTTTTCTCAAACATTTTATCGATATTCTTATCATGAAATTGAGTAAATTTGAAAAAAATCATTGCAAATGAAAGCAAAATGATGTGATTATAAAGGATAGAATTAATTGTAAATTTATATTTATTTTTTTTAAAAATCTGAAGATTTAGAATTTTTAAATTTGCAAAATAATAGCTTTTATTGTAGGATTAGTTGAACACTTTTGAAAATGTTTTGTTACTTACTTTTTATTGACTCCAAAAGCGCAGATTTAGAGTTCAAAGATTTTTGAACATAATTTTATTTTGCATTCTCTTTCATAAAATTTGACAAAAGCAACCATTAATCTCATTCATATTCGCTAAAGTGAAATAACATTTTATTATTTACAAAAGAAGTTTAATTAATTATAAGAACTGATTCGCGTTATTTATTCAATTGAGAGCACTCTTCATATGCTAAAAACACATAAATCTTTTTGAGTTTTTATGAAGTGTTTGTTAAATCCCTGATGTTATGCCTGACTAAAAATAACTTAAATATAAAACCTCTATTTTTTAATTAAATAAGCTTTAGCTATGAAATTATGCATCAGTTCTCTTGTTAACAAATTTGATGGGATTTTAGAATAAATATTTTCATGTTTCAAATTTCATATAATATATTATGTCACGAAAATGTATAGAACAGAATTTCAGTAGAATTTTGAAGTATTATTAGATAAGAAATTATTGAAATATGCCATTGATTCAGATGTTCAGGTTATTGATGAATATTATGATTATTAAAGGTGACCATTTATTTTGGTGTTTTTCCTTGAACTGAAAAATTCTCATTAAATAACAAACTTTAAATAATAGGCTTTAATTTATTCGTGAGAAATAAAATGCCACTTAAACTGTTGGTTCGGTATGATTTCAAAGTAAAAGATTAGTGTCATTAAATGCTTACACTAAATAAGATGATAGAGCTATAGCTTCCGTAACATTTCAAATGATTACACGAATCTTTTATTTTATTCATTTGTCGCATAAACCCCTTTATAACACCGCTAGGTTTTTATGTCATATTGTAATCTCCGCCATAAATAAAACAATTCAATCTTTTCTAAAACAAAAGATTTGAGATAATTGTTTTTAAACGACGTTCAGATCTTCTGATAATAAATTTATAAAGAATTTTGTGAATTGACGAGTTCTCGATTGCTTTAAAATATGAGAAGACCTGACATGAATATTCATTAAACGTTCAATTTATCTGAACTGTTAATAAATAGAAAATATTTATATATTTAATTTCTTAAAAGCTGTTCCATTATTTTGATGCCTCAAAAATATGATTATGAGTGAAACGCTTCATACAATTCCAGAAATGATTTGTTGAAAAACATTTGAAACTCAGTTTCAATAAGAATCCCTATAAAGTGCTAAAACACAAATTTTTTGAAACTAAGCGAAAACTCGAAATCAAAAATTATTAGTGTTTTAATGGTTTGCACGAGAATTTTGGAAGAAATTTATCCAAAAAATATTAAATTATTCAAATCTTTATCGAGCTTCAGGCTGTACATCAATATTTCCTTATTTTTTCCACCAATGGTTTATTCTGTTCTTTTGAATTAATGTCTTTTCTGAAAATCTCGAAGATTTCTAGAAAAGCCATCAAGAATTTGACAATAAAAATGTTTACTTTGATGTGAGCCAAAAAGAACATTGTGATTATACTTAGGTTTTTACTGTGCCATACAATTGAAATGCATTGTTTGCATATCTTCTGCTTGAATATAAATGTTGTATCAATACTTGTAATGCATTTCCGCAAACAATCTCAGATTCCAGATGCGCAAAAGTATAGGCACGAAAGCGAATCTTTTAGCTTCGAATTTTTGTGTCAAATCACATTTTGGATCAAGTTATGCATTACTTCAATCTCATCAGTTTCAGACTTACGTGTGATACTCATTCAGTAAAACAATCACTTTTTCTCACATTCAACTAAATTATTAATGAGTTAACACTTACTTCGCTTTTATTTTATGATAATTTTTAATTTATTACAACATCACAATGAAAGGCCAATTCATCGCTGTTTAAAGCCTAGAGAGAATGGCACGTAAAAAGTGATACACAGATCAATTATTTCAAACGTTTCATTTATAACATTCAGACAATTCTGTGTATCAAATAATGCTTAGGTTGAAAATAATTACAAGTCTTTAAAGCAATAGCTATGCTCATGAAATAATTATCACTTTTCAGAAACAATATTTTATATAGAGTTGTCTTCTTTCATAACGCAATTCTATGCACTTATTATAATAACTATTATTCAATCTTAATTAAAACTATTCAAGTCTATTTTGGAATATTAATTGTTAAGAATTTGTTTTTTTGTTCGTTAAAACTTCGGAACTCATACTGTGATTATTTGTATTCATTGTTTGCAAACATTTTTGAAACCAATTGTTCTATAGGTTTATGAAAAATGAATTTACATTTTGTATACTCGAGTGATTTCTTGAATAATGAATAGAATGTTTGCAAAAATAATAAAATAATAGATTAAGCGAAAAATTTATCATATGTTTTAATTAAACAAACTTCCATTTGATGCCTTATTTTATCGATTTTTGTTTAAAAAAAGATTATTTTATTCATTTCGTTAATAAATAATAGAATAGAATTCTGTTTTGACTTAAACAATAAATAAAATATTTATCTATACTTTACTTAAACTAAAATATTATTTATGAGAGATATAATTGAAAATTTATATTAAAATTAGAAAACATTTGTCAATAGCTTTAATTCATTTAATAAACTAAAATGTTCAATATTTTTATTTCTAAATATGAAATTTGAAACTTTTTAAACCTAAGATTAACTTTAATTAAAATAAACTTTTTTTCATATCGAAAGCTATAAATAGTTTTCCATTAAAAGAATTTGCTTTATCTCTACATAATTAATAATTATTATTGTTCTGAATACTTGACATAATATTATAGAGAATGAATGCCTGCGATGTTGAATCTCATTATAATGATCTAATATTATGGTGACAGTAGAAACTGCTTCAAACAGTTTTTTCTACTGAAGAATACTTATATTCAATTTTTTTATCAACAATTTATTAGTTATTTCAAGCCTTCTTTCCACTCGTTTAAAAAAATTGCTTTATCATTATATAAGTCTAATTAATTATCTTAATTTTTAAAAATAATATTGACTTGAGTTCGTGTTATTTTTCAATTAGTTCATAAAACAATAGTTTATAAAATTGGTTCAAACATTAGCTATTGGTTGCACGCACTCAACCATAAACTAAGTTTAGTCTTCACTAATTAATCAAATTTATAATTTAAAAAAATTCTCTATTTACTATTCTTATGTGAAAATTTAAGAACTGATACTAATCCTTGTATAGTGAAAAATAAGTCAATCTTATGATTCGTCATTATTTCATTCAATGAGATATTTGTTGAATCACTTCATGAATTATTTAACTCATTATTGCAAAGCTTTTAATGAAAATACAGGATAAAGATTTGTTTTCATCAATCTTCGACATTATTATTACTATTTTTTCATAATAATGGATATTTTTCTTAGTTTTAATTTTCGAAATAATGAGTTAAGAGCTTATATAAAAATTGAATTAAAGATAAAAAACTTGGAACTAATGAGCTGTCATTGATTTATCAAAAAAATTGACACATTGAAAGACTTAATTCGATTGAAAGTTAGAAATAATTGTTTTCTAAATGAAAAAATAGAGCTCAGATTTTGGTTTCTAAAGATTGATTCATCGCATCTTCATATCAATACTTATCTCTATATCACTGTTATTCGTGACAACAATAACATTGTTCGCAAACACTTCAATAGATCGATGTATTTTGCGATAAACATTCCTTTTACTATATTATGTTTAATTGATTTTATTCAATATGGAAATTGGAATCCGTTGGAAACATTCATAACCATTATATAAAGTTATGATATATAACATGTCAAGTTTCCAATGCGTTGGATCTTATTGTGATTTTATGACATGATCTGAATATAAAAATCTATATGTATTAGAAGTATAGGAGGAATACTGAGACATTCAATTATGCGCTTTTTATTATTATTGAACTATTTTATTAAATCCGTTTTTTGCTTTACAAATAATACTCAATAATACTCTTCATTAAAGTATGAAAACTTAGTTTTTCAAAACACGAGTAACTATTAATCAAAATTAATCGCATGAATGTTTGTTGAGCAACATCTTCAACGTGAAGAATAATTTCAATTACTGGATAAAGTGATTAAGCATTTGATTATTCCCTAATCAATAGAGTAAAAAACATGCGAAAGCACTCAAAGCGCATAATTTCCATTTAACTATTGTTATGTTATTCATCATGACTTTCTTATTCTTGTAATAACTGATTTTGAATATTTGTTTGCATGACTATTATATTAAGACTTGCATTTGATGTTACTCTATGTATAATGAATGAAATGTTTTATTTGTAAGCTATGCAAAAGTTTGATTTAAATCAAAATATTTGATTAAGCCATAGTTGTCATACTAGAAGTACTTTATGTTAAGGTCAAACGGGTCACTCCCTCTTCTTCTGCACTAACTATGAATTGAGGTTAAAAGCCTTGAGGTGATCAAATTCTTACCAGTCAGGCGTTCTTGTGAGTCATTTCAAAGACTTTACGTCTTCACCAGTTATGCAATTGTTGCCACATATTTGCTTCAATCGCGCAATTCATTCATTTTAAGCTCAAACTTCACTTAAATATAATTTATTTTTTGGAATAAGGAGTCATTTTGTTAAAGTTAAATATTCAACTGTTGTTCAAATATTTAATCCTGTTCTCAAAGTCTATTTATTATATACTATAATATAAATTTCAAAACTTTGTTTTCATGTTATAAATAGACTAAAATTGATTATCAGAATAAAGTGTTGATATTAAATGAATTTATATTGAAAAAACAGGCGAAAATGACTCTCTTGACGGTTCATATATTGTGTTGCGATCAAACAGTACTGGAAATAATGCAATCAGTAATGCGACCAACTCTTCAACGTCTTCATCATTTTCCTACTCTTCGAGACCGCCAGCAATAAGAAGTAATTCGAGCAGTAGTTCTCTTACAACTAAGGATGATAAAAAAGAGAGAAGAATTTCAGGGGTAAGTTTTTTTTGCAATTTTTGGTTATAGACAACTCTTTCAAAACTCAAATTTCAATTTAAATCCAAGGATTTCATGTCCAGTTTTTCTGTATTACAAAAAAACCTTTTTCATTGTTTCAGTTTTTAATTTCCGCTCAAATAAGGAATTATTACATGCGATGAATATTTTTTTTGACTTATAGTTAAACTCATATAATTCTTAAAAAGTGGAGGTTTTGCTTATTTTTAGATACAATTTTATCCATTATTAAATTCCATTAGACTTTCAAAAATATTGGCTACAAATGATTTATCAATTTTTCAATCTTAAGGCAAAAAACCATTAGTGAAAAATAAACTACTAGTAGAAAAATTTATTTTTCATGTGACTCACTATATGTGACGACTGGAATATCAAAATAAAAAGAACAAAAAATCAATACTTTCAAACTAATCAATTGTATTCTTTGTTGTTTATTTACTGATTCTAACAAAATACAAACTAACTATAAAAATATGTCTTTAACTTTTCGGAACATTTTCGGAACATTTTCGGAACATTTTCGGAAAGAGAAAATTACACGAAAATAAGAACTTTTAGCTTATTTATACTTTAATTTTTTGATGATATAATTATTAGAATTGAAATTATGAATATTTATGAATTGGAACAAAACGATAAATTTTTATCATTACTTCGGGCAAAACTGAATTGATGAGTATTTTCTGGCAATTTTTTGTGAGAGATTTAAAAATAGGGCCCAAAGAATATATTCAATTCTCAGAAAAAGTCGATCAATTCTAAAAATAATTAATCAAAAGTATGTAAATAAAATTGTATGCAATTCTTATTTTCCTGACGTTTACAGCAATAGAGAAAGTCAGTGCTCTTGTCATTACAAATAAGAATAATAGCCAATCAAATTATTTTATCGATTCAAACACTCCGAAAAAGTAGATAAAGGTTAGAAAATAAGTGAAACAAATTTTCCAGTCTTTTAATCATGAGAAACATTTCATATACTATTTGTTTTGCTTCTATAAAACTTTTATTAAACTTATATCAAAACTTATATAATTAACGTATTTGTCTATAAATCTAATTTATTATTAACTCTAAGACTTTCCCTGATTTATACGAAAAGTTAAAATATAATACTATATCTTTGTGACTCTTCGGGCACATCCGTAAAAACTAAAACAATATGATGAAGTAGTTATTTATGAGGTTTAATTTGAATTTAATCTCTAGTTTTTATTTCATTCAAATTATTAATATTGATCTGAATTATTCAAATTAATGGAAATAAATACGGAAGAGTCAACATTTGTTGAGTTTAGTCGATTCACTCTTCCCGTCTTCACTTCCAGACATTATAATTTGTTACTCTAGAAAGCCTTCGAGAGTATCTATTTTTTTGCATACAATGCAAATATTAAGTCATTTGCAAAAAAAATGTCAAACCAACGACTTTTCTGTGAAAGACAGCTAAAAAGCTTTACAAAATTTTTTATTAAGCAAAATCTCGACTTATGTCCCATTTTCTCTATATGAACGATATTTCGAAAGACATGAGTTCGTAAAAACCTTTCTGAAGGGCTTAAGGAATATCAATAAACAGGTAAAAGGAAATAAATTTACGTTCAGAAGCCTTCGAAAGCCATCAAAATCTTTAATCTCAGAGTTTTAACTTTTCACTATATTTTTACGAATAAATGGAAAATCAGAGTTTATTATTTTTCTACAATTTTCATTTGACTAAGTTATAAAAAATATAGTGAAAACTTAATTTCAGAGTCAAATGAAATTCTATTATATTTGGGATTTCTGAAGGCAACGCAGATCTGATCTTATTTTTGCAATATTTCTTTTTAGGTTTTTTACAATTAATTCGGACTAAAGCTCATAAACCCATATATTATGCATATTTTCCAAATTCTATCAAATACAACAATTTACACAACATTCATAATATTTTCAAAATTGTTTTTGGAAATAAGTCATAACTTTCATAAGAAAACAAAAGCACGATCTCCTCTATGTCAACACTTGACACTTTCAAGTTTTTTCAACCTTTATTTTGAAAGCATATCTTCATAAAAACCTAAAATCAATTGTGTTTTAGACAAAACCAAAACTTTGCAAATAAATTATATTTACAATAGCATAATGTGTGAAATATAGCTTAAGTGAACCAATAAATGCAATTCAAATAATATCCAACACATACTATACACTAACTTGATTTATTTGACTTTACATTTATTCATCTGAATAATAGAGTAGTATTTCTAGAAACAGGTGCATAAAAAATTCAGGAATAGATTAGAAGAACTGAATTTTTTATGTTCGCTCATTCAAAGCCTCTCATTATTATGTTATCTCAATGCATACTAATTATATTGAAAGCGGTCAGACCTTAGTTTGTCTTAACAATGATTTGGTGAATGTTCTCGATATGTTATATGAATTTTATTCAATAAATTTAAATTCAAAGCAATTTTTGAAGCAAAAGCAATAATTTATTAAATAAATTCTCATTTATGTTTCAAAGTCAGAGCAATTTTTGAATTTAACAATGAAATACTCAATTTTGGATCAAAAGCATTCTCTTAATTATACCATTAATTTCTAAACTTAATTCATTTTTAACTTGCGAGTCATTGCAATGATTTTTAATGAATTGTAAATTTTGAAAGTTATGTTCATATTCAGTAATTAACATAATTAAGTCATAAAAATTATTAATTTTCATGTAGTAGTTCGTATTTATGTTTAAAATTTCGAATTAATTGAAAATTTATTCCAAACGAATTCAAACAGTTATTACGAAAATATTTCGAAACCAATTTTTGAATCTAGTTATGTGAACAAAATTTTGCCAAATAGTTCGTATGCAAATCATATAACGATGGAAACGAGGTTTGGCCTAAAATGAAATCATTTTTTTTATCTCGATTCACATCTTTATAAGTTTAATAACTTTAAAAAAAATATATCAACATTAGATCGTTATCTTATAATTACTGTTATTGTTAAATAAAAAACAACTTTGAATACTAAAAACTGAAATATAATTAAATTCCTTTTGAAGATGTATAAGATTAAGCATTTTTGTCGACCCAATTGATTAGACAGTGATTAGTTTGTGTAGAATTTAGCGTTAAATTGGGATAGAGTGTGATTTGATTGAACTCAAAGTAAATGTTAGAGAGTTAATGAGTAATATATGTTGTTAATATGTTTGTCATAGAGTCAAAGTCAGCGTCATCGTAGAGGAGCACTAATGGTTTCGTGTGAGAACCTTCTCGCTGATAGCGAGATATTTGGGTTACACGAGGGATCGTTAAAGGGCTTCAAAGGGCGTCAATCAGCCAACAGGAAAAGTGGCGGAATATTCTCAAACCCCTTCAAAAGTGATCGAGAAAAGATGGAACAATTGACTGATTTGCTTAACCATTACGGGCAAAATGGTATTCCTGAACAAAGTGGAATTCTCACTTTTCACGCTAATAGCGAAGAATCATCTCAAAACAGTAATGACATCTACTATTTAGAAGAACATTGGAAGTCAATAGTAGCCAACGCTGAAGAACTGCCCAAAAAAGTCCAAAATCAAAACGACGCCATTTGGGAATTACTCCACACCGAAGTTTTTTATCTAAGAAGACTCAAAGTCATTACTGAACTATTCCTCTCATGCCTTTGCAATTTGCAGAGTGAATGCTTACTTAATGAGGTATACATTCTACTAATCTATATACGTATTCACACAAACAGACTATTTCTCAAATTTAACCGTTAGTTTTCCTTCCATATCATGTTTATCATAACGAAAACTAACTTTTATTAGTCGAAAATGATTTTATGAACATTTTGACTCAACTTTAGTGGTTCATTATTCCCAATTGATTGGTCTGTTTTTAAAACAATATAAACTCTCTAATATT
>JAQFXV010002213.1:0-10968 GCA_034694065.1 Camisia spinifer
TATAATCAAATATATTTCTTTATTAATAAAGGATGTAGCAAGGTGATAATTTCCTTCTTTTATTAACAATGAAATGCATCTATATCACTATAAGATAATTCCTTTATTAATAAAGTATGTAGCTAGATGATTTTTCGCTTCTTATATTAACAATGGAATGCTACTACATCATCATATTTATTTCTTTATTAATAAAAGATGTAGCTAGGTGATTATTTCTGCCCTTATATTAACAAAGGAACACTGCTATATATCATCATTATATATATTCACTTTATTGACAATGATAAAAGTATATCACTATTAACATAGAAACATTGAATTTCTCGATATTATCAAAGAGAAAAGGGGTACGACGGCGGACGACGAGTACGAATCTATAAACCCGTTTTTCGTAAACGAAACCCGAGTTAAAAATTATAACTTGGATTCTACCAGTGATTTTACCCACTTTTGGTAGATACAGGTATTTCTATTTTACAAATATATTGTATTTTAAGTTTGAGCAATAATGCGTTTAATCCTTAACACTCTTATTTTAAAATCAAGTTTCTTCTCAACTAGTCTTTAATCAGTTCCACTTTTGAGTTGAGTTTTATTCTGTTTCGTTGTTGAAATCTTTTTGAAAACGGGAGAAATAGTCTCCAATCTCAACTCAACCCTGGAGCTGGAAAATAAAACTCGAAATGACAAATTTATCACCTAAACACTTTTTAGTACACTTACGCAACTCGAGTATGATATCGGTCCCAAAGTATCCTCTTCTCATAATTTTTTTATCGGAAAAATTCAACAGCAAGTGCAGAATAACTGGCGAAAACCGTGCGAGTGATTTACGACAATTTCTGTACTGTTGCTAAAATTGCAACATTTACTGTTTATAAAATATTGTATAAAATTTAATTATTATCCATTGACGCATTTGAAGCATTATTCTATTTTGACGAAAGTAATTTTGATTAGTTAAAAACTTGTTGATGTTTTTATGAATAAACTTGAAGGATTTCATCAAATTAAAAGATAATTAAACAATATAATCACTAAAAGGTATTGTTTCTATTTAAGTGATATCATATGAAGGCGAGAATGATAATATATTCTATAACATAAGTTAATCCATTATTTATAAAATAATTTATAATCAATGATGTACTTCAATATGAAGTGTTTTACTTTTAAAATTATATTAATCTGTTTGATGGTCACTAAAATAGTTGCTGGTATTTTATTTGGTGTTTACAATCATAAAATAGGGATATATTTAAGTAATGAACAGAGTATCAAAAGCGCAAATGTAAGAAATCAAATATATGATCAATTTTTATAAATTTCTAATTATCCCTCCATTTCAAGAGCTCTGTTTCAATGGTTATAATCGGAATTTCAGTAATTATGATATCTATTCAAATTATGGGCATTTTATTTATTTTGATGAACAAACTTTGGACAAATGCTATTTTGATGATATTTGGCTTCATTTACAATTCTATAATTTATTGGCTTATATATAATAATTTATTGTGGTTTTATTGCTCTCTTGATTTGCTCATTGCTATTATCTCTTATTATTACGTATCAAATTCTTCAGCAAATCAAAGACAAGCTATAGTTTAATTTAATTAATAAATTAATTTTATCAATATGTTAATTATTTTGTTTAGTCCAACAGTTAATTAAACTTTTTTAGAAAAGTAATTATCTGAACTTTATTTGACGAAAGTGATTATTAATTAATAAAATTATCACTTTAAACGACGCATTCATGAAGTGAACTGCAAAAAATTATAGTAAGAAATAATTTTTAAGAGGTGTTAGCATTTATTTCAATCAATTGTATAAGACAAGAACATGATTCTGGTTTTGGAACTTTAAAATATTCTGTTATTTTCATTATAGAAATTTGCATATTTAGTGTTTTACTCAACTTTAAATGGATAATTACTAAAAAAACATCGTTGAATTGATTGAATAGTTCAACAAATTTTAAACTAAATAATATTCTTTACAATATTCAGTGTCAAGCAATATATGAAACAAAATATTACTTACACTTTTGATTGTATTTATATAAACAATTAAAAATTTAGAAAGTGACCGATACTTATCAGGAAAATTAGTTTTCATTAGATGTAAAGTCATTTGACTTCCCGTTTAAGAGTTTAATCCTTTGTAATACAAAAAAATCATTCAATTTTCAAAGTCTGTTGAATAAAGCTCAATAAATTGTTAACTGAAACGTCCAATTTATATCATAATTGTGATTAAAGATATTTTAAACGTTGTGATTGAATGTATTTTAATTGAAAGAAAAAAGTGGGCTTTTATAACGTCTATGAATAACGAAAAAATTGACAAACTTAATTATTTACATATAATTACTTAGAAATAAATTTAATTTGAAAAATTTAGAGATTGAAACTTCATAACAGCACAGGAAAGAGCAGTTGTGAACAGGGTTAGTATTAGATAGAGATGTCTCATTAATGTTCAACTCCTTGGCTTATTCTTTTGCCATTCTTCAATAGAACCTTTAATAATTAGCTCGAGAGAAGTGAAGTCTAATGCTTAACAGGAAGTCGAAAAAATTCTAAAAATTTCTTTATCTCTATCTGTTTGTCTGTCTGCATACGCTCCTAAACGTCTGAAACGAATTGAACCAATTGTGATAAATTGAAATTAATTAATGATTTTACTAATTGTGTGACACTCGAGATCATAGGATATGTATGGTTTTTGGTAAATGTTAACTTCAACCAAACTCAAGTTATAGATGAAATTCAAATAAATGAGTTAGAATATGAACTTTTTTGTCGGTCTGAAATGATTTTTGTGATATTTCAACTCATTTTTCAATCGGATTACTGTGGGATTCAGAAAATAATTGCATTAGTTTGTTTAGGTAAAGCCGGTTCACGCTCAAAGCACACTAGGCTCGGTTTCGAACAATATTCGAATATCTTAAATTAGGAGTTGCAAATTTGACCCCTACCAAGTCATATACTCGCTATTGGTTCGAGTATTTTAATAATATCAAAATTGGTTAAGTTGATCATGGTTATATTTTAAAATTCAATTCATACACCATTGAAACCCTTCAAAAGGGAATGTAGGTTTAACAATATTGACTATAATTTTGTTGAAATAATATATACAGATATGTATTTGTTTGATAAGATAGCATCAAAATTGTCTAACTAAACTTATTTATCATACAGTATTACATTACAATACCTACAGTAGGTTAGTGTTCATAATATCACTTTTACCCACTGTTAGTCAAATCATAAAAATAGATTGCAATTTATGGGAGTCAGAGATAATGAGTTGGATGTAATTTTAGATGTGTTGCAATTGATAGAATTTCTAAAGTCAAGATCAAATTGAATGAAGTTTTTAATTTAATCTGTAATAATATTAAATTCACAATAAACTATATATAAATTTAAATAAAACAATAGATAGGGCTTAAGTTTAAGTTCGTTAATTTTTAAGATTAAAAAAATATTAATTAAAGTACACTATATTGTGACACATTATTAATTGTGATGACAATAAAATGTGAGATATCAATAAGTTAATCTGTTTTAATCGTTGATTAATTTACAGAATAATAGTACAGATATTAATATGACAAAACTTATTGTACTTATTTCACAGAATGAAAGATCAATAAATTGAAAAATGCCTCAAATTTTATATCGAAGTAATTCATTTCGTATAATCAAACTTATTATTTATATATCAGTTATAATACAATATTCGGCAACTATTTATGTGGCCATCGATTTCACCAATTTTTCAAATATGATTGAATTAAAAGTATCGAACATTAATATGCATAACATTCGATTGGGAACTATTGTTTCTATAATTATTTTTGATATTCTTCAAGCTTTGGGACTTTACGGAACTTTCAAAGAAATTTTATGCTTATCTTCAATTTACGCATTTTTTTCAGCAATTCAAACAATTATCTGCTTTGTTATGGTTTTTTATTCTACAGTATTCCTCATACCATTCCTTTTCACCATATTATTAACTGTGGTTTCACTAATTTATTGCTATCAAATACCAAGAGATGGTATCGGCAGTAGAGCTCTGACTGCATCGCTGATGAAAAACTCACCTTCTTTTATTGTCACTCAAATGTTTGGATCTCAGCATCAATTGCAAGAACTTTATGCATCTGATGGTTATATAAATATTAATAATAATAATAATCAGAAGGAAATCCAATACAGAAATATGAATAAAATAGGATATAACGTAACTGCCACTCATCCAGAAATTGCCTCTCAACCTAAACAATCTATAGATCATAACAGCACTTATGTTAAATTTTAATGTATTATATTTTAATTGATTTATTAATTAAAACTTCAATTCTAGTCAATTGATTGATACTATTTATTGATTTTGATGAGAGAAATGAATTGGTACAGCTAAATTATATACAGGTATTGTCAAGTAAAGTTACACCTCTATTAAATGCTTGCATAATTAAATAAATATTAATGAAGAAAAAACCTCGAAAATCCCTTATGGATCTGCAATTCTAATAATGGGTTCAAATGAAAAATCATCCCTTACCTTATATCTGATATGTAAATAGGTGAAATTATTTTTATCAAACTATAGTTATATCTTTGATTGAAATCTAATTTATTTATGACTTTTATTCATTTTTATTGAAATTTAAATGTGAAAAATTATAATGAATTTACAATTTGTGAAATGACAAATTTTTAATGCTTTTCCTAACATACGAGTCAGTACTAAAATCTATTTAAGAAGTATGAAAGAATTTATTCAAAAAATTCCCAAATTATTCGTTTATTATTGTGTTGACATTATTTATTTAAGTATCATCTCATCATAATTTGAATCTGATTTTGGATAAAACTCATTTCAATGATCGAACAGCGAATTCTTTTTAACAGTTGAAAACAAAATAATTTTCAAAACATTAAATGGCAAAATGTTGTTCATGATATTTATTTAGTGACCACATATTTTTATCCATATCTTTATCTCTTATCCCAATTTGTGTTTCAATTATATAATGAAGCGCTTGTTTATGATTCTCTCTAAAAAAATTTGAACACTTTTATTTGTATCTTTCTCTTTGAATAAATCCTTACACAATTACAATGTTTTATGAAACTAAATGTTATGTATTTTTGATAAATGATATAATTTATCATTTGATGTCAATAAAAAGTAATAGAGAAATCTAAATACTTGAAATGCGCTCAAATAACTTGATTTTTATCAAAATTACATTTAATTATTTGTCTTTTCCATTCTTTTGAACTCAAAATGAATGACTAGAATTAACGTTTGGAGCAAAATATCGATTTCTTTCGAGGCCATCACTCACTGTTGATCTTATAGTGTCTCCAATTATAGAAAAATGATTACTAGTATTAGATGTTATGGCGTTTGCGAGTGAGGGCTCATAACAGTTCAAATTATGCCTTCTATTCAATGGAAGGCCAGTATTCAAATGAGACATATTAATACACGAACAATTGGCTGCAATGTCACCAATAGATCCAGAATTATTGTTGCAAGAATTTAACATCATTCGCCTGTTCAACAATCATATTAAATTCTAATTATTCACTATAATTAATTCATTTTTTAAAATATAAAATCATTTTTAAACTAATTTTTAAGCGTTCAAAGTTTTCAACTCAAAATATTTTGAGTCTTGAATCAAAAAGTTGACGTTCTTTGCCTTTGCCTTCGGTTTAATGTGTTGTTCCATTAAAAGGCTATCTGACAGAAGCGATTTACCTCTAATCACTTTCCACACTATATTCAAATATTTTTCAATTTTTTCTTATCACAACTTTATATTGAGCTCATTCTTGCAAAATGCTAAACCTTTTTTAAAAAGCCACTGAATATTGTTATCTTGCAATGTCTTTAATAGATCAAATTTTTGAGCGAATCTACTGTATATGTTTTAGGTATTTAAAGAACAAAGAAAGGATTAGTGATATACAAGGACCATCGTGGCCATACTTGCTAACCTGATTACGCTCAAATATTACTTTATTATCCTATTAAATAATTGATGTCAGAACAAGTGATTACTGTTTGCAGATTACCTGAAATTGGAAGACATAAATCCGTAAACGAATGGATTCAAAGCTGAGTGAATGAATGACAAGAGATAGAAAGCAACTCTTGCACTGTAAGTAAACTGATCGTAATTTGTGAGTCCATTAGTTATTATGACATTCATTATAAGTCTCGGTCCCCAACATATATGAAATATCACAACAATAAAGAGCAACATTTTGATGACCTGAAAATAGAGCTGAAATCATTTTTATTAATTATACTCAATTTCTATTTATCAAAAGAAATGGTTTTCATAGTTCTAAAAAATCCAAAATTAAAAGCTGGAAAGCCATAGAAATATTTTATGAATTGATTGTTCCCATCTTTTGCATCCTTACATTTATTTCGTTAAAAAAATTAATATACAGACTTTTTCATAAATGAAAGTTTCAGTTCTTCCTGGTTTTATCTTCCTTTTCCTTAATTAATTTTTGTCACAAACTTTTTGAGTCCTTCTCATATGGGGGCCGGTATTTTGACCAATGGAAAATAACCTAACTTCTTCCGTTAGGTGTAGAAAAATGGTTATTCTCCCATTATGATTGGTCATCAATTTGGCGGAATAAAATACATCGAAAGACAACTTGTGATTTAAAGCCTTTTAAACATGAGAATTTTGAATTTTTTAGTGGTCATAACTTGTTTAATTGAACAAACAAATTGATGTGTTCGGGATCAAAAGGAAGCTATTTTAATTGCTTCATTAGTGGTGTAATTGAATTTTGTATAAGCTATGAATTTTCTGAATAATCCATTATTTGGTCAAATACTTGATTGTCTTTAGTTGGTTAATAATGATTCGTCCATTTTGAAGGCAGCATTAGGAAGAAAAGTAACTAGCCTAGTTTCCTACGGCCAAAATATCGGTCCCGATATGAGAATAACTTGAAAAGATTATCGTGAAAATTGATTATGATTCGGATCTGTACTTCAAACCATTAAAAACTGAAACTTTCATTTATGGAAACGACTGTCTATGAGATATACCTGTTTTCGTGTTTTTCTTATGTCAGTAACAGGTGATCGAAAAGCATTTGAATTGATAGTTGGATTGGTATAATCGCTTTCATTATTATTTTGATTTCTGGTATTATTACTATTATTAGCGGTTGTATTATTACTACTAGTATTACTTGAATTTGAATGACAACTCTGACAATTAATGTTAATTGAGGTGAAACGTTTGGAAGGCCAGCGCACTAAATAGCTTTGTCCGTCTTTGTGAACTCTAATACCATTCGTATTATACGATAGGTTTGTCAGAGTTGTGATCACTTTAGTTGAAACCCATAATTCTTTTATTACACAAAAATAGCAAATAATCATGAGAAGTGCCGGAATGACAAAAAGTGTCATTAATTGATAGATAGCTATAAAGTATGCCCAATGATCGTTACTCTCCCAACAGTAATATGCAGTCAATGAAGTCTCATTGTTGTAATAAGTAATCGGATAAATATTCTAATCAAAAAATTATTTTAAATTTAACATAAAAATTGGATTATATTAAAAGGAAATGTTAATGACGAGTCCTCTATTGATAAAATACTTTCGTTTCACTAAAGGCAAAATCGAAATTTATCGGTGTCTTTGATTACAGTGATTTTCTAATCTTTTGTTATTATATCTATTGTTGAAATATTCATAAATCTGTTTGTCTGTCTGTCTGACCGCTTTTAGAGTCTGCCCCTGGAAATTATACAGACATGAGACCAGTATAACCAGCCTGACCTCAACAGAAACGCAAACAAATTTTTTCCCAAAAAGTGACTAAAGGCCAAGTTAGAGAGGTCTTAGATTTTTGTTCGCGTAGATTTACTTTTTTCAGATTTTGAAATTTGTGAAGCTTTTTCTCTGAATATAAATGTAATATAAAGGTCGGAATGAAAAGTAATATTTAAACGCAGATGTGATAATTTTTTTCCGCTTAATCCTTTAAATGATTTGACATTGATAAATGACTTTTACTTGATTGATAAATGTCCTATTAGTTTCTAGTTTAGAGATAGTTTGATAAGACAGATTTTTCATGCATTTGAACTGAATTTATATCGGAAGCATAAAAAATGTTCATAGATTGGATTTTTTGACGGAATAAAATCACATACATTTCGATATTGATTGATATCACAGGTGTACATAAAATGAATAATCACAATAAGCAATTCGGGAAATAACGAAAAAATGTTATTTGATCGGAATTTGAGATAGAATGAAAAAGAATGCCTTCAACAAGAATAAACTCGGAATTGCTTTGTGAAGAAAGATCCTAAAGTGAGTTATTCTCAGTTAACTATTGATTAAACTATTATATTAACTCTATAACTTTGGTTCAACAATATAGAGTTCTTAAGTTGGTTTTATGCGAACCCCTATTGTAAGCAAATAGCAATACAATATATTTTTCATTTTAGCATTCAATCACAGCTAGAATTCCAATGTTTTCCTCTTTCTCTAATCATAACAATTGATCAATGTTTAAAGAATAAATATTTTCATCAAACTTTTTTTTTCATTTGGAATAAACATTTTGTGAAGCTTTAAAATTAATACAATAAATTCTTATTGAAAAAGGTTACTATGGAGAGAGATTTTGCATGAAAATATTTGACTCAATTTATTGTTTTTTATAAATGAAATTCTAAAAATTGAAACCTTATTGAAAAGAATGGGTGCGGCCAAAAGTATGGCAAGAGTCCAAACCAGGATTAAACTTTTACGTGACTTACTGGCTGAACACCAACGACGAGCTTTTATTGGGTACACAATTACTAAAAATCTGTGAAAAATATAATTGTAAATAATTATAAATAATATTAACAGTATAATAATCTAAATTTAAGCAAAGAATTGATATTTTGCTTATTTTGAATACCTCTCAATCGAAAGGGCGACTAAATTAATAACTGAAGCCATACCAGAAAGCATTTCTACAAAAGAACTTAATTTACATATATTTCCGTCGATATCCCACGTAATGACAAAATATTCTAATGTTTCTAATGGTACATAAATGAACAATAATAATAGGTCAGCGCAAGCCAATGATACTAAAAATGTAGCGGTTGGTGAACGCAATTTGCGTCTTCGCGCCCAAATTGCAATCACTACTGAATTGCCTATTATCCCAACTATGAATGTAATCGCATGTGTGATCACTATTGTCAGAAATGCTGTTTAAAAAATAAAATTAAAATTATGGATAAATTCTCGAATGACATGAAAAATACCAGGATTTATATGAAAAGGATCCAACATATCATGAGGTCTTTCCATAAAAACATGAGTTTGATTGTGATAATTCGAACAATATGGTCCCTCAGATGGATTGCATTCATAATCTATATGTGTCTGATTAAATGGTTCCATTTTTTCTGAAAACATATATACATTTAATTAGAAAGGTAGCTTATTAGTAACTGAGGGGTTATTATAGGCTTATTCACTTTTTAGACTTTGTTTGCTTAATCAACAAAACAAGTATATTTGTGGGACACTCAAATTTAAGTGTTCAAAAAGTGTTAAATCTATAGAAAATAGCAATCAATAAATTGTATGATAAGAGAAAATGTATTTAACAAATTCTAAGTCTTTTATTGACCTTCCATTATTGACCCTTTATTTACTGTACAATAAATGTAAATGCAATATGAGCTTAAAAATGCATTCCTGTCAAAAGCAATGTTTGTCGAATCGAGATACATATTCGTTATCTTAATTGAATAAATAAGCTAAAATTCAATATAATAAAGCTACCACATTAAGCCATACCACACTCGCATTATCTTCAACAACTCATTCTGAGTTCAAACAAGAGAAACTCATTCAACTTCTCTATATTTCAAAAGTTAAAGGAATCATTCGAGTGAAATGAAACCAACAATAGACCGACAAAGACGTGCTTCAATTTCTATCTAAAAGTAATTTGTTAAATGAGTCTGAAATAAAATTCCAAAGAATTCTTTAGAAACTTTTGCTATTGCTTAAAATAATCTTAAAAACGAGAAATGGAAATAAAAGAAAAAGAGAAAAAATAAAGTGGTTTTCAACCTTTATTCAAATTATTGAATTTAAAGTTTTATTATTATTAGACAATGATTAGTTATTTTGATAATAGCTGTTGTCTAAACAATAAAAACCCAGTCACAAAACTTTCAACAACTCAAACTGAATATATTCTTCGAGATGATTCAATATGATTTACAACAGCAATTAGATTTCCATTGAACTTATACAGGTTGAAAACCTTCTACTCAAGACTGGATAAAAACAATCATAGTTAGATCACTTACCTTTTAGATTATTTTTATTATTATTAAAACGACTCATAAATTAATTTTAATGATCAGGTATTTTGCGTTTTAGACTATACTAATTATTAAAAATTTAAATTATAATTGAATTTTGAAGTATTATTTTTTGTCTAGTATCGAATTTTTAAGTGTTTAATATTATATAAATCTTTAGATTATTTATGCTTATTCAAATAATTGTTGATATTTGATCAAGTAGTTGGTTAAAGTATCAGTATTTAATAATCTTATGTGTATTATCTTACTCTCATCCATATGTGGACAAAATATAGATTTGTTAAGCGAATAGATTTTTTTTTCTATGTTTCAAGAATGTTTCTTGACAAATTTTTGACCAAATAACGAGATATATATCTGAGATTTTGACAAAAAAGTCATTAATAAAAATATTTTTATATGTATTTTGAATAATGTGTTAACCAACATAAGAAAAATGCATAGAAACACATTAGTCATTAAACTTATTACTCACTAATATTTAACACATTATTCAAAATACATATAAAAATATTTTGATTAGTGA
>JAQFXV010002214.1:0-10967 GCA_034694065.1 Camisia spinifer
ATTATTATGAATTTTTTTGTATTATCAATATATTATTCAATTGTCTGAAAAGTTGATTGAATGTAAAATATGAAAAGTTTCAAATTTGATGAGTCATTTATTATTTTGGCTGATATTAAATCGATTGATTAGAATAATGAAATTGAGCAGGATTTATGTTAGAATTATTGATGCATTTGCAATGCTGCTGATCAGATACATCAATATATTATATAAGAGTGAGCCTGTGATGACAGGTGAGCTGATTCGTTGGTTTCATTAGTGCGTGACTGCATTTTTTATTTCGAGCGCAAAGCGCCTCTTCATATAAATTGCGTGCAAACTAACAACAACATCGATCACTAATAGGTCCTCTTCACCAAAGTATTGAATAAAGCAAAACATTTGTTTGTGAGCCTCAACGGCACTCTTTAAAGCACTGCAAAACCACGCGAAGCAAAGCCAATATTTCATGAGAAAAAAGTGAGAACTAAAAACTTGTGTCCATAACCGGTATTTTTTGTCAATTCTCTTGAGAAGACAAGAAGAGTAGAAGAGAAGCCACTTTTAGCGATGACGGGTCTCTGGAAAAGGTCAGCGACCAGGTGTGCACTCTTTGCTATTATAGCTGTGATATTCATTTGAGATTTCGATTTCAACATCCAGAGAGCGAAAGAGCACTTTTGGAATACTACCACCCCCTCAGGGACTGGTCAGTCCCTCTTATTGGGGTTCATAGAACTGCATGGGAGGACACAACTATACATCAAAGAGAGACAACAGAAACAGACAATATAGCAATACTCTCAATAATATGCTTTACTTTGCCATACATTAAATGAATGACAATTTATCAATAGTTAACATAAATATGAATCAATTTTGTGGACAACAATTCTATGAAAATAACAATAGTTACAAATATCAACATTTTTATAACACTCAAAATCTACATCAAACAGATTTTCATTCAGCAGATAATGAATATTCATCACTAGCTGAACAACAGATCCAACTCTTTCATCATTCTCAACAACTAATAGAAGAACAGAATCAGAAACAAGATTGTGGTTTAGTATTAGAAAATGGATTCATTGGTATTCAAAACATGGAAAAATACAACAATTGTGGTGAAGAAATGGTTAACCGTTTTGTAAGTAATGGAATACTAAATCGACACGAAGAAGGATCGCATAATACATGCTTTCAAATTTCAAATGAATGGATAACAAGCGAAGATCGATGTAATGTTACGGCTAAAACAAGAACGAGGAAATCTGATTCATCGCTATCAACGATGTCATCAAATGAGATAACAGTACCGGCAATCACAACAACAGGTAGTAAGAAATATTTGCTAAGATTAATGCTGACGTAATGGCCCGTTGGCTGACGTATTGGGCAATTAGCTGTATATGTTAAGAGTGTCAGAGACTCCCCTCTCTATTATTGTTTACATAAGTGACTCGTGACAAGACTAATGATATCGCGATAATCCATCCATTTTTCCGCTTTCACCTGAGCTCTCAGCTATTTATCAAACTATTTAAAAGGCATTACTTTTTTACAAACCAGAGAAACTCTAGCTTAAAAACATAGAATTGTTGTGAACTATTGGTTATGGTTTATAACTTATAAACAGTTGCTCTCAATTCTGATCACATAAAACCCCAATTAAATTAATTACCGGACCAAAAACCGATCGATTCTTTGAAACTGTTTCTATAAGTCTAGTTTCAAACTTTTATGCCTCTCTTTACTACAGAATATTATTTAGAGTTATTTAATGTTTGGTAAATTTGAGCGCATTCACTATCGAATAGTATGTAAAGTAAGACACGCGAAACTCTGGGACTTTTAATATGCATTGTTTGCGTGCATCAGCTCTTAAATTAAACAGACCGTGAGTTTAACAGAAAAATGAGTTTTAAAAGTTTAGTTCAAGTATTGAATCAATGAAAGGAGAGTTATTTTTCTTTCCATTTTTCCCTATTTTCTCTTCTTATCTCATATCTTTCAATAGAAAAACATGTTTCATGAACTCTTATATGATGCCAACACTAGAAATATTTTTATAACTCAAAGTTCTGCAACAATGAGCAAACACTCATATTTTGAAGCCTATACTTTTGATTTCAATACTTTATGATTAATTTATTCTTAAATTTCCTCATTATGTTTTGTTATTTAAACTTTCATATTCTTGAATTTATTCTTTCGATTCAGTTATTGATATATCTTTTCCTTCAAATAGAAAATATAAGTTATTTAACTTTATCGATAGTTTTATCTCACTGTATATTAGTTTAAGAAAAATCTTCAACTGATTCAAAGCATGCGTTCAGAGTATTCTAAAACACTCAAATCACTCAATTTTGAGTTCAAAATATATCATTTGAATTTAAATTATTAGTCAACTCAAACTTTGAGAAATCATGTCTAACATATCAGCAATTTTAAAACCACAAAAGATTTGTGTAAAATACAAACAAATTATTGATTTTGTCGAAATTAATTTGAAATGTTCTATAAGTTTTAAACTTTCGGTACAATCAAAACTAACTTATAATTTATACAATTGAATATTTTCGTTATAAATTTTGAAGAATTACTTAATTTTAGAAATTGAACATACAATCCATATTGGAAGTAAATAAATACCGTAAAAGTAAAAATAGGATAAACCAGCACTTGTATAGCTCAATGTTGAATATTAGAAATAAGTATCAGATTTAAAATAAGTTTACATTTTGACCGAAAATCGGAATTTTTTCTATTAGCAGTAACTCTTGAACTCTATTTCAAACTTTTATTGAAAAATGAAATTTAAAAATTATTTTAAAAATAATTTAATAAGTTAAGAATTATAAAAATTATGAAACGAATTGTTTTGAGCTTTCAAAATAACTGGCGAAGTTATCCGGTTTTCACATTTATGTTCTGATTTTTCAACATTTAAAAGTTTTCTTAACACTATTTAAAAAATTGGACAATTATTCGATTTTTCGTCTACTAATATGATTTTAAATAAAATGCATGGACAGAATTTTTTGTTTTAAAAAAGAATCAAAGCTTCGTTGTAAGAGTATTGTAGAATTTTATGCAGTTTATATGTTCAGTAGATATATATTAGATTTTATGGTAGCGGTAATACTGTAGTAATACTTATGGTAGAGCAGAGAGAGAGAGAGAGAGAGAGAGAGAGAGAGAGAGAGAGAGAGCAGAGTAAAGCATAGCCAAAATGATGGATTGATATAAAGTCAGAGTTTGTGCGTTATTCTGCTCCCCGATTGTCGACTCCCTTGAGTAACTATAACAGTATTACACAACACTATCACTACTAACTCACAATAGAAAGTTTTTTGACTAGAATTCATTTCTTTACTATATCTAGATATTGACCGGTATAAAGAGACTGTTTGTGTATCACCAGAAATAGAGGTATCATCCGTTTCATCAGTTTCATCTGCGACACAACAACATCAACAGCAAGTCAATGCCAAAAGAGCCAGAACTGCATATACGAGCTCTCAATTGGTTGAACTCGAAAAAGAATTTCATTTCAATCGCTATTTGTGTCGTCCGCGACGTATTGAAATGGCGTCACTTTTGAAACTAACTGAAAGACAAATTAAGATTTGGTTTCAGAATAGAAGAATGAAATATAAGAAAGAACAGAAGCACAGCTGCAATGATAAACAGAATTTAGGTTCGTGTTCGTCAACTCCATCTCCAGTGACTGACTCATCGCCTGCCTCTCCAAATAGTTTTCAACTGCAATCAAATCACGAAAGCAATAATAATCCGAATAATATTCAAAATAGTCATAAGATTATTTGCAATAATAATTGTAACTATAATAACAACAGTAATGATAATTGTAGTGCAGAGTTATTGTCTCACCAACTATTAGTTGGGCGCCAAGCAATACCTTCAAGCAATTCGCAAAATGTTAGTCAAAATATTAAATGTGAACCGAATTTGTCTGTTAGCGATACGAGTAGTCATTATAATATTCAAGATCATTATCAATATTCTCGTACCAGTTTTGACAGTTTACTTAATAATAATAGAGAACAATTATTATTGACATCTATTCCTCAAATGGCAAACATAAAAAGTCAAAATCCTATGAATCAATTGGAAAATATTAAGAATTTATGGACTCCAAAGTCATCACAGTTGACATCTTGGTCTGAACAACAAGCTATATATCCAGAAGATTTAAATAGAACGAGTTGTGTTTATAATATTCAACACATACAATCAGAACCCATTAATACAATCAGACCTCAACAGTACATCAATTTAAACCAATATTAAATAGACATCTTTTATCAATGAATAAACTGAAACAAACTCTAATGATTACTAGAAGTGCAGTTTTGGTAATATCAAGAGAAGGGGCGATACAAATGTCTATTAAGATCAATTAGAAAGTAAAACTCTGACTGTCAACTTAATTATGAGTGATGAGCGTTTTGGGATATTTCAAGTGATGTCCTACTGTTCTCCAGATTGGCTTTAATTGCAAACATTTTGTATATCAACTTTGCATTACTTCTAATCATTCGAACACTAACTTTATCTTACAATAGCTTTATAGCTATCACTATCAGTGTGACCAAAATGTTAAGAGCATAATAGGGTTGAGAACCACATTCTAATACACATAATAGACATTATTTAGCATTTTTATGTGTTGGTGACAAATGTCAAACAATGTCAGTAACATCTCATTCCTTTTTTAGCGCTACAAATGAACGCTTATGGGTTCTAAAGCAAAATTAATATCATGAATGGTTTAATGCAATGTTTTGGAGCGCAGAAATTGCAAAGTTTGTGTTAATAAAAACTAATATATATAACTGATTTGTTATGCATAATAATTATTTAGAATGAGAATTAGACCTATACTAAGGCTGGGAATACAAACCAGACCGAAACAAGTCATGATAAAAATGCATTGAGTTGAAAGTTTGGCGCTTTTTTGCATTTTTCTATTGAGTTGGAGCCTGTCTCCTATTCACTCACTCTAGGATTGGTCGCACACATGCCATCATATGCCAGAATAGAGAGCGGCTTTGTTTCAAACCCTGTAATCTTTGATGGTAACCAAGTTCAGTCAAGCAAATATATGGTGCACATAGTCTAACGCCAACCATAGAATGAGAGAAAGAAAGAAATAGATAGAAGGAGTCTTTTTTGTATTTGCCTATTTTTTGTTGTTATCAAAATAATAGTATACTCTGTAGAGTATGCATTGTATGCATGCAAGATTCATGTAATAATAGGTTGCAATCAATTTCCTATTGGTCCAAACCTATGTCCTTCTATCCCTTATATTTTTCAATTAAACAAAACCTGTATATATAGAAAAATTATATTACTGTATAATTTCAAAACAGGACAATTTTTCTCTCAAAAGAATTGAGGAGCCAGAGAGAGGACGCAATATTTTTTTCAGGGACACATCAATTATTATATGCGTTAACGAATTTCAACACACATTTCCATTGAAACATCCGTTTCCCCATTACTTCTCCCCAATTATTTTTATTTTGTTGTCACTCTTCTTCATAAAACAAATATTTGTGAACAACTTAGTTGAATATAGAAAAGCTTAATGTCTTACTGTGACAACACCACAAAGTCTATTTGTCCTTTTTTACAATAGCATCAAATGATGCTTTATTATGCCTATTATGCCTATTATACCACTTTAGCTAATTAGACGTATACGTCCAGCAATGATACGTCCATTATTAAAGTTAACTTACATTACTAACAAAGTAATGAACCACAAACTAATCAAACATAAACTAGTTGTTTATGCAAACTAACTAAATAAACCACTATTAATGAATTTTGTTTAAATACAACTTTATTATTAACTGATGTCTTTTTTAAATTCATTTTTTTATAATGAACAAACTTAACTGTTATATTGGTATTATATTTATATATAAAGTATATGGATATGTAATCAAATATTTTGTGATTCAGAGCAATGAAAAAAATGTGGAATATTTCATGTTTTTATTGTAATAAATGTTTTGAAACTTAAGTGATTACGAATGTTAAACAGAGAAAAGTAAATTGGAATGAAATTATAATTTGTTTAATTACATTAGTCTTGTCTTATTTGTGAGCATAAAAACAGAAATCAGCAAAAGTCTAATGTAAAGCATGTTAAACGTGAATTGAATAGTTTGCATGCAATTTGTTAATGTAGAGCTTGACTAACATAGTATAGAAAGTTTTAACAGATAATTTCGTAAACTTAGAGACTTTGCAACTTTCACTTTAATTTGGACTTTGCATTAGAAGTAAGTTAGTGTTAGTGGTGATGCGGTAATGGATAATACAGGATCAACTCAACTAAGCCTTCACTCAGTTCTAGTATGGCTTCCAATGAAAAATGAGAACAAGTTTAAAAGAGAGTTTTTAATTGAAAAATAGCTCAACCAAATGAATTAAAGGCCTCCAACCATGTGAGCAAAGCATGCTTTTACTCACTAACTCGTAAGTGCGAAAACTCAATGATTTTTCGAATTTTAATGAGGATAAAAGAGCGATGTGGAGGAGATCTACCAATGCAAGGAAGAGCTAATATATGTGAGTGAATGTGAGAGATGAGTGAGTGAGTGAGTGAGTGAGTGAGAGAGAGAGAGAGAGAGAGAGAGAGAGAGAGAGAGAGACGAGAGAGACGAGAGAGACGAGAGAGAGAAAAAGACAAGAGAATGGGAGAAAAAAGCAAAAGTGTCAATAAAGCGTATTTTATATGCAGAAGCCATATGTTGTCAGTTTTGAGTTGGAATTGAAAACAAGGAAAGAATAAATGAGAAATTTATACTTAGAATCAAATGTAAATTTTTCTTAACACCATTTTCACGTACAGGTGGTGTAGACATGAAAATTAATTATTGAAGTTGAGTGAAAACTGTTTTTTATGCGAAAGTACCAAAAATGGAATCATTGATGGAAATCAATTTGATTCTTAAGAATATTATTGTATTATTTATTTAGAATTTGAATACAAGAATTGATTTTAAAACAATAATTGTTAGAGATTAGAGATGGGGTCAAAAAAGGTTAACTCACATGTAATGAACAAACTTAAAGAAGGCATGTTTGGCATGTATGGCATATTTTGACATACGATGACATCATCAAAGTATAGTTTGTCAAACTTTTGTAAGATTGACAGCAATATTGCAATACTTTGTGACGAATTAGATTTTCTGAAAGTTGTGATGATGTGAAGCCTTGAGGCAAAAACTCCTCTACTGTATAGCATATATTTAATTCAAGGTGATTGTCCTGATAGAGATAGTCTAAAAGTGTCGGTCTTTTCGGTCCTCAATAAAGATAAATTTAAAGCTAAACTTAACATTAATCACAGATTGACACAAACTCTCTAACTTTAATCCATATTCCCTTTAGTAAACTTGTCTACAGGTATATTAAACTTTCAACAAAAGCCGCAGAAGGCCTACACTATGGCCTAAATTCATTAGATTATTCATTGTACAAAAGGTGTTAACTTTATAATTAGAATTATTTTTTAGAATGTAACACAAGATCAATGTTTGGATATAATGTTGAATTGTGGGTTTACAGACAAATTTTGGTGGAGTTTAAAAGACCACCCAAAATAGGTTGAGGTCCGGGTTGGGCTTAATTTATACAACAAAATATGCACCTGCTATTCAATATGACACTCCATTCTATGTATGTAAACGCTAAAAGTCTCAATAGTAAGTTTGACACAACAACTAATCCTTTCCATCTCTTTCTCTATTTGAGTTTTTACTTTTTTAACGGTAGAACTATTGACACAAGAGATTAAGTAAAACTTCAAATACTCTATTATGATAGAAACGATTTAAAGATTCAATATGAGATAGCAAAAGGATCAAAGTGTTGAACTCATTACCTAAAGACCCAAACTTACCGCTCGAATAAAACTGAGAAAGTAATGAATTATAATTATGAGGCATGAAAATCCAATACAGAGTCAACGACTGTCTCTTTTCAAGAGTATCAATATGTGCGCACCACAGCTGGCATTGTTATTGCCAATACTAATAGGGGATTCCAAACAGTTAATCCCTTTTAAGCAGACTATGGGGTATCTCATATAAAGCTTAATGTCTTACACGCTTTAACTAAAAGCATATACCGATCCTTTTCTTTGATTTTTTCATACATTCTAAGGTTTACAGACAAACCATACTTAACGGTAATTATGTAATAGAGGAAAGAAGATTGAACGATAGTTCCTAAATATTCAGACCGCATCACTGCAATTCGCTCAATCTGTTCATATTATTACCTTTATTATTCATAACTGTATTATATCTATACATAAATTTTAGTTAAACAATATTACGAATATTCCGTTCACTCCTCAGTCAACTCTCTCAACCGTTTCGTGATTTATACAATTTTCAGTTATTTCGGATGTCAGCAAAGGAAATGGTGACGCATATCATAATCTTGTATTTGTTCAATTAATTATCTTATCCCTAATAAACTGGATCAAAACATATTCACCAGTCATTATCTTTTATTTCTACTTTCAGTTTTCCTTCACTAGTAAAACAAGTTTACTTTGTAATGGGGTTTACTTTTGTTTATTAATTTACTCCAATATTTTGAATGATTTTTTTCACTTTAAAATTGGGGATTTATTAAAAATTTGAAGCATGTTTATGCTTTCTCATCCATTCTCAATTGGTTCTTTTCGTTCAATCAGTAATAATTCATTTATTTCATTGGCTCTATTATTCTAATTTCATTATTTTTAAAACAAAGAATTGGATAAAAAATATTATTTTTTGATGTTATATCAAAATATATGCATTGAAAGTAATGCGGAAATAAATAAAATCAGAATTTATAAAGAAATAAAATAAATAAAACCGTTTTCAGTCTTTGAATGTGTGTCGAGATCGACAAAATGAAGTGAAATAAGAGCAAAAAATGCGACTTAAGTTATTATACAGTAGTTGGTATTGATTTATATTAGATATACAGAGTTTACAGTTGAGTATTAGTTGGCATTCGCCAGCATTTCCTGCAACGATCAGATGGAAGACTTAACTAAAGTGAATAGTGTAGTGGCAATGGATCACATTCTAACGTTAACATCTTATGAGCACAATAGGCATTACCTTGCATTTAGTGCCCCCCCAAACAAAAGCTAAATACATGAATGTGATACAGTTTATACAATACTCACAACAGACTCACTCCAATGCAATTTTACGTCACTCAGAAGTCCAGAGAAAAATCAATAGATATATTCACGAAAATATCACCAAAAGCAGCACTGATCAAGTGAACTACTAAATAATCAAGAAATCAAAAAAAGAAGGGAAAAAATAAGTGCAAAACAGAACTACACAAAAGGTACTTTACAGAGAGACGGTTACTTAGCTAATGAAGGACTTGGAGAGCATTGTAAAGCATTAGAACATTGGCGAGCATGCCATGAACGGGCACAACAGATGATTTGTGAGACATCATTAATTCTCTGACACAGAGTGAAAAATAACGAATTTATTGCCTGTAATTACCGCGTTTGCCATTTAACTAAGCAGTGCACTAAAGTTAAGCACTTTTAAAGCGTTATAAGTATGCAACTCAACAAATATTACAATTAGTATCAATGTTTATGTGTTATATTCTTATTTAGCATTAACTTTAGTATTGATATTAACTAACTATCGAAAGGGGAAAGTAAGAAAAGTGAATGTCTTAGCTTTGAGTGAATTTATACATTGTGTCACATGTTTATATAACTCGATACTAAAAGATAAAAAGGCGAGATAGATATGAAGCAATGTTTGGTTCGAGACCATATAGAAATGTTATGTTAGTGTTGAACAACAAATGCATAGATTGGAAGCTAACACGCTCTTGCTTTGATGGTTGAGTTGATGGGAAAAAGAAGGAGGTGGAGAGGAAATGCGGGAGGAGAAAATGCGCATGGATGAAGCATTGGCTTAGGCATACACAGGCCATAACATCTACTCATATGTTCTACTGCTAACTTCAATTCTACTACAGCTCTACTATACTCTTTACAAAGTATATGTGTATATGTGAGTCTGTCTACCAAAGTATATATATGAGTGAGTGTGTGTGTGTTTGATGAAAACCCCGGCAGACTAGCGCTTGTCCCATTCAGTTTGTCGAATAGTATGCTATTGGTTCAAATATACATCACGTGGCGATCAAAATGGTCAGATTTGGGTATCAATCCAGATATGCAGTTGAATTGAGTAGTTCAGCAAATACTTGAATATTTGTGTGAAATGTTGTTACGGGTGCGGGTTTGAGAAATACAAATGGATCAGGAAAGCGGGTTTATCAACAGTCAGCCGTCCATGCAATCCATGGCTGAATTTATGACAGCACTGCCTCATATCAATGAATCGTTTCAAAGAGCATCATCAATCACCGGCGGCAGCGGCCCTACAGTCATGCCAGTGTCAGGAGCAGCAGCAGTACAACATCAACAGCAGCTCAACCAACTTAACCCGCCTGCTTTAAGCAGCTGTACCGGAGGTACTGTTAATATTGGTGATCTCGGACCACACTCTGTGACAGTTACTTCAACTTCAGTTGAATCGCCAAAAAACATTCAATCGGCTGAATTCGCGTGGATGAAAGAAAAGAAGACTACCAGAAAACAGCAGCATCAGCAAGGTAAGCACCAACGTAAGTTTCATCTTCTCACCAATCTCTGTCTTCAAGTGTCTTACACTCACTCTATGTTCATGTCTTATCCATGTCTTCAATGTTTCATTTTTTGTTTATGTTTTTGTTTTGGTTGAAACACTTTTCTCATTACTTATGTATTTATGTATTTTAGTCGTCATTCATTACTGTAAAGCTAACACATTATAAACATTAAGAACTCATCAAAACGCAACTAAATGTTTTAAATGTGGCGCAAAGACACACAAAATTTATAA